>JAXGGA010008064.1:0-59004 GCA_038373865.1 Uloborus plumipes
AAACCTTTCTTAGATACGGAAGAAAAATATGTGCATGCATAAACACATGCTACACATTGGAAAGCTGAGGGCTAAAACAGGGACCCAGTGCACTAATTGAAAGATTATAAAACTCTAAAAGAATTAAAATTACGCTATTTATATTTAATTTCATCTTTATTACTAATTATATTTTGGTGTATACAAGTGCTAACTCTCCCTTTAGACCCTAAAATACCATTAGGGTACATTAAATACTTTTAAGAAGTTAATATTAACTTGTATTGGCTGTAACTAACTTTTCGCGTGACTCACGTTACAAAATAAACATCCTTTTTTTTTTTTTAATAAAAAAGCAAAAAACTCTAAATTGGCCAATAATTTCTTTTTTGTAATATACATGAGTAGTAGAAACAGGAAAAAAAATTTCATTTATGAGCTATAAAATTTGAAAATATTAGAAAAATTAAGTTTTCATGATTCACGTTACACAAAATTTAATGGTTTAAAAACTACTTCAAAAAATTATTTTAAGAATAAATTTCAAAATGTACTATTAATAATTGTTTTCTTATCGAATAAATCTGCCAGGAAAAAATGCAATTAAATTGTGGAAACAGGCCAAACCAATAAAATATGCTTGTTTAAAATTGTGTCTAGCAGAGAGAGACTTTTACAAGATTGTGAGCTCATAGAACAAGTTCTCTTACAAAAGGAAAATAATTCACCTGAAGTTACTTATTCTAATTTGTGAACTTCAATCAATATAGAGAACATTCAAAAAAAAATTAAAACAATTTTTCAACGTTTTTTTTTTAACACCGAGTTCCCATGTTGCCTGGAATTGTCCTCTAGTATTTTTTTTTCTGAGTGCCTGTAATAACTAGTTTCCATAGATATCTAACACTTTTATATTGCATGAGTTGAATTTTTTGGAAAAAATGATTAAGTAACATCAGTTTCTTAGTATTTTGGGTGGGCGGACTAACTTTGAGGGCCTGTATCTCAGAAAATAAGTGGAGCAGGAACCTAAAAATTTGGACTTTTCCTTGCTTTTATATAATCAACCTGTAAGCCAAATTTGAGTGTGTCATGCAGCCCCCATTAGGTGAGCTGGTAAGGAATCACTCACTTGAAAAACAAATGTTCCTAAAGGTAAACAAGTTCATCACGTGACTCGTGACGTCATGTGAAAGAACTCCATTGACTCCGTTCATCGGGAACTGACAAAGTGCAGCATAGGCTGCATTCTAGCAGTAGAGGTTTTAATAAGACTTAGGCAAAATCACGTTCTCAACATCTATCGTTAACACTGAAGAGCACATGGTGGCAGGACCCTATATCTATAGTCCTGACATGGAGGACAGATTGATTACTCTTGGTCAGCGGTTCCCAACGCGAACCCCCAGGGGTTCGCGAGGTGCCTGAAGGGGGTTCGCCAAATTTATATTCTAATGGCGGACTTTTAAATATTTTCGTAAAAAATAAAGAAATGTTCAATTTACATACATAGTTATTACTCTTTTAAAATTTGAAAACAAGTCGGATTTTTCCATCTCTATCTGGCTCAAAAAAAAAAGAGTCCCTAAAAATATTTCAGTGGTTTAAATAACCTTGATAAAATACAATTTTCTTTTTCCTTCTAAAACACGACAAAAAGAAATATCCCTCTGACTAAATGTTCAAGTGGGGGCAGTAGAATCGTTGAATTAGCTGTGGCGGGGGTAGCGACAGCCTCGAAAAGGCGCCATCAAGAGGTTTCATGAAGAATATGCATTTGCAAGTAAAAAAAATAAAAGAAGAAAAGAAAGAATAGTCAAGCAAACATTAAATTGGCGGATCTTGAACCTTGTGGATTATATGACAGCAAAAGGCTCCAAATTGGAAATTTATTACTGGATTTTACTCAGTTCTCTTTTTTTTTGTAAATTTTTAATGTTAGTTTTTAAGATAAGAGTCGCATCAATAGACTCATGTACAGAAAGGATTTTCCTCATACACATATTTGAAAAATAAATACCGAAATAGACTAAATGCAGAGCCTGATCTGAGACCGAGACTTTCAGACATCGAACCCAACTATCAACTCCTTTGTTCCCTCAAGCAGCCACAAATATCCCATTAAGTTTTTTTCTTCAAAATCAAGGTGTGTTTTCTGATTTATTTTTTTGAATAAGTTGTTTATTATTTTTCTTGTATCTGCAGTTTCAATTTATTCATGTTTCTATTAATCGTTGATTAAAATAATATTTTTGCATATTGCAATCAACTGCTATGAAAAGGAAAAACAAATTTAGTGTTTTTTTATTGTATTCTTACATGTTACTTATTTTAAGACCAGGGGGTTCGCGAAATTTTTCCGATGTTACAAGGGGGTCGCAAAGAGAAAAAGGTCGGGAACCGCTGCTCTAGGGAGAAGATCAAAACATTTAGCCAGTTTACCGAGTGGAGTTGCACTCCATGACCAACAGCTGTATTTCTTAGAATCCAAGCTATCCCCAAGAGCATAAAATGTAATCCCAACGCTAAACCAACATTCGCTTTCCACCTCAACAGACTTTTTCCTGTCAAGTTAAAATGGTAGGGTATTTTTGTGGTTTGTTGTGGAAGAAGGTGTTACTAATTCCCCTTTGAGGTTGCCTCCCTTTGTGTTTAATTATCTCCGTGTTGGAAATGAACTGAATCAAGTATTTTCAATGGATCTCTTATCATTTTTTTCTCCCAACAAGAAACTAGACACATTTCTCCGAACTTGTCCATCAGTGTCCGTTTTAATGAGTAAAGAAAGAGCTTTAATGAGGGGATTCTTAATGGTTTAACCCTAAGAAAAAGACGGGAAAAAATAAACTGTCCGTAATGAGGGGTGTCCGCGTTGAAGGGATGTCCGTTAAGTGAGGTTTCACTGTAATCTGTATTGTATTTGATCAAAGCTTTATAAAAGGTATGTTTTGTATATTAATATTTGGTAATCTGTTTTGGTAAAATAAATTTTATTTGTTATATGTATGTATTCTTTTAAACCTCTTTGTTTCAGTCAATTGCCTATACTTAATATAAATTTTAATATAAGAATTCATATTACATCAAATGTTTAAAAAAGTAATATTGATGATATTTTTCCTGTACAATTATCTACAAATTTCAAATATACTTTTTTGGTCTAGAACTTATAGTTTGGTTGAAGTATGAAATAACTTATTATAGATGATACTCTTGGCTGTGTCACCTTTTATCCAAGAAGAAAAGATGTGCTAAGCTCTAAAATAGCAGTCTTATTTCCGTATAGATTCAAGCTTTTTCAAAACCAGTAAGTTTTTATTTCAAATGTTGCTTACAGATAGATTATATTAATTTGTTTTACAATAACTATAAATCTGTGTAAGAAAAACTGCACTCTAGGGCGGTTTGGGGGGAGGGGGGGGGATCCAGCCAGTCTAATCAGGATTACGAGAATGATTCTATAGTTTTTTTGGCTGGGTATTGTTATTTTCTCCAGTTAAGCGGCCTTAAAGTATGATTTTAAAATCATTTTGTGCCTTTTTCACCTGCATTATTTCAGCCAAAATGTAAAACAAGAAAATAAATTTAGTGAAAATTCATACTACAAAGAAAGTATGTAGTACAAAAATTGTTTGAAGTTTAATTGCTTTTAACGAAAAGAAATTCCAGATATTTTGAAAATTTTTGGTTTTTTAATTGCGTTGAACTCAAAATGGTATCACTATGAAAAAATTATTTTTGTATATTATGTGATATCTGCATATGTGTAAAATAGCGTAAAAAAGAAAGTTGCCTGGGGTCTCTTTTAGTTCTTAATTTTTTTTTCTAAATCTTTCTTACACGTTTTCTCTTAAGCAAAATGTGTTCATCAAGTAGGTCAGATCTGCTGAAACTGTAAGGCTATAGTGATAATGTGTATGTATGTGCATAGAGAAAGAGAAAAAGACTAACAGCACTTAATTTTGTCTGAATTTTTAATTTTTTAATTGTAAGTAACTCAAAAAACGATAAATCAATACTGAGGGAATTATTGAATGCACATATTACTAGCTATCAATGACTAGAAATATTTTGAAAAGTAACTACTGTGAGGTATCTTTAGGGGTTCTCCAATTGAAGGTAACAGGAGGTCAGTGTGACCTCCCGAAAGATTAATGGCTCTTAATTGTAATTTTGCAATATTGTCTCTAAATTTGTGCACGGTTTAACAAACTGTGCCAAATAAAGAAATTTTTGTAATTTCAGAATGAATTCCCGTACTCCCCCCCCCCCCATCTGGTAGTTTAGCAAGTATAAACATAGAGTAGATGATTTTTAAAGCATTTTACACCTGAAAACAACATCATTTATTATTGTTGAAATTCTATATGGAATATAACTAGGTAAAAGGGTCAAAATTTCAAAATCAATCCATCAGCAAAATGACTTATCAAAATGCAAAAAAAAAAAAAAATCACACATGTTACTTTGAGAGCATTTTGCACCTTTTTTACCTGTACGCCTCAAAGGTTCGAGTTTTTCTTTGACCCACCTTGGCATGCATTCCTTGGGGGTCTGCTAGCCCTTAGTGGATGGTTGGTGGCAAACTTTAAAGGAAAAAAAAAAGGTAAAATCTGTTATATATTGCATGCATAATGCTTTTGAAAACCAGATTTTTAAACCTTTAAAGTGTAGATTTACTATTTGAGTAGTACCTCCCAGCATCTGGAAGTACAATGCTACAAGATCCTGCATAGGTAGTTGAATCATTTTCTACTCAGAAAAACATGCAGTTTGTCCTCACATGAATATTGAATATGTGTTTCAGAGACCTAATTTCAGATTACATCTTGAAATCTACCTTTCAGGATGCTTAGTCCCAGAGTCGGAAGAAGTCTGGGTGACAAAAAAAATCCTTGGCGACTAGTTCTTTTGGAGTAATATTATTTCAGAAATCATGTTACTCAAAATTTTCCTACAAACTCTGCGAAATAATTGAATTATTTATTTCGAAAAGGTAACATCTCTATTTTGATCTCCTCTGTCTCTTAGAAAATTGAACAGCGCACGGTTATATTTTTGAATGTCATAATCAATGAAAAGATGCCTTTAGTTCAGTACACAATTACTGCAATAATTTACCAAATAACCATTGATTATGACATTCAAAAATATAATCGTGCGCTGTTTAATTTTCTAAAGAGACAGAGGAGATCAAAATAGAGATGTTACCTTTTTGAAATAAACGATTCAATTTATCTGATAACTAAAATATTTACCTATTTCTTAATAGAGCTAGTGCCTGTGAATGCAGGTGGAACTTTTTCTGCGTAATCACACCACAGCGGTCAAGAATGGTTTGCTATTATTCAGGCTGAGTCATGCTGGCTTTGGCAGGAAACAGGTTGCAAACATGCTTCAAAAACTTAACATTATATTCATTCAATGTTAAGTTTTCACCCGACCATTTCCAATTTGAACGAAATTTTATAGAGGGGCAGACATGTCTTTGAAACTTAGCTTATGCGAATTTTCAGCTTCCAAGACCCATATCCCGAGGAACTAGGATCAACAAAAAAAAAAAAGGGGGGGGGGGGGGCTCCAAAATGCTTATCAGCTTTGTGAAACAAATTGCCATGTTGAAATTGACTTGCCATTGGAGACCATTTTGTATCCCTATTTTTTTTGTTTTGAGGTATCCTAAATCCTCATGAGTTCTGTCTCTTTTATTTCATTTTATTACGTAGGTCCTGTTTTATAAAAAAAAAATATTTTTCGAAAACCAGCAGCTATTTTCATCCTATTGATGCAAACATTTCATTTTCAATTGCTTCTTGTGAGTCAAAGAAATATCATCTCTCAGGGCCGTTATTTCAAGTTTTTCCGGGGGGGGGGGGGCAAAGGGTAAAAACGCAATACAATTTCATCGGAAAACATAAAAAACCATGCCCACTTATAAGTAAATACATTGATTTCTCAAAGTCAGGGGGGGGGGCAATTGACCCCCCTGACCCCCCTAAATGACGGGCCTATCATCTCTTGTAATAGTCCAAAAGAGTGTTAGCTCAGCTCAATGACTAATATCTGCATTCCATTGCTGAGATATCTTAGGGAACCCTTTTTCCATGCTCATCGCTCGCAGCTCCAGAGTTTTTAGGCAAAAACTCTAGATTTGTTGAAGGAAATGACGTTTAAGGGACAATATATTGCACAAAGGTCACAGAACTTCTGTTAGATTTTTTTTACTAACTGTGTTTTATTCTCATCATCTCTGCTGCTTAGAAATACTTTTAACATTTTTAAAGCCCTTCAAGGTGTTTTTCTCTTTCCCTTCTAATGTTTTATCAAAAACAGTGATCATCATCATTGTGCCTACTTGAAGGGTCGTTAAAAATTCTCTCCTTAACTTTTGCTGCAATATATTTGGGAAATTGTCTGTTTAGGTGTTGGAAAATCATCTTTGCCCATAGCTTTCATAAAGTTCTTCATTATACCCAACCGAATGAGCATGGGTGGAAGCAGAAATGGATGGATCTGCTAGAGGCTTATTTTGGGCATTTCTTGTCATGGAATTTTAATTTCATGAAGTATCATCAGGTTCTTTTAATTCAGATCAGTTCAAGAAATCAGGTTCGTTTAATTTCTTGAAGTATACGATGTTTTATGTAGTGAGCTTTTCTGTCGCAACCAAGGGTCGAAGTTTAAAGGTGGTTAGTTCTATGGAAGGTGCTTCTGCCTGCCGACGAAATAGAACAGTAACAAGATTTCACTTCCTTATTGGCTTTGTATCTTGAAAACAGGACCTAATTGCAATTTTCTGTGGTGATTTTCGAGTTTAGCGAGACAAGAACTCCGGAAATAACTATTTTTGACCCAAATACATTTATCGTGTTGAGAACTGTTATCAGAAACTTTCCCTTTTTACTTCCATCTTCACAAAGTTAGGATAAAACAGCATGTTTAGGTGCCATTCCTTTTTATCAACTTACATATTTAGAATGAAAAAAATAAGTGAAATACACAAAATAGTTCTTTGTATGCACAAACAAAGCAATGTCTAGACTAGTATAGTGAGGGGAACCCATTTTCAGTGAAACTTAAAGGATGGAAGTCAATTTACGAAACATTTAATAACCAACAAAGAAACTGGATACTTATGCCGGGTCATTCCTTTCCAAATTTCTTCTTATAGCCATTTCACTTAGGTTGAATTCCCTTGTAGCTGATTTTACTGTTAATTTCATATCTTCAATAATTTATTAAATATCTTGCCATCTTTCTAACTTAGAGGTTAGCTAGACACAAATAACTCTTAAAGTATTTTCTTAATTTTTATTTTGAAAAATTGGCATATTCTGTATGTTTTTTTTTTGTTTTTTTTAATAAACTTCATTTTCTCATGCTTTTCATAACTTTAAAAGTAATGATAACATGTAAAAAATGAATTCTTGTTGAGCTGCACTAATGTTAATGAAAATTTATTTTCTTTAAAATAATGCAAGAAAATATATGAGTATTTTTGTTTCTTTCTAGAATTGTTTTGGAGTCCTATAGCAATAGAAAAGAAATAGATCAAGTTGATCTACTTTCAGAAGAATGGTTGAAATCTTTAGTTCTTCCAAAAATTCTTAAATGGTCTTGTAATTATAACAAATCCAATACTGTTGCATCTCTAAAACTTATTTGCTCTAAATCCTACGCTGAAAAGTATTTCCATTTAAAATCTAAATATGGAAAATATTTTATTAAGGTGAGACATTTTAAAAAAGTGATAAATCATGCTTAAAATATATAAGTATCTTTCATACTCAATTAAATTTTTAGAAAACTTTCATTTGTAAAATTTTAGATATGGCCTGAATGTACTGACCCGAAAAAATATGTGTATGAAGATATTGCTATTGCAGCTTATTTAATGGTAATAAAGGATTTTTTTTTTGTTTCTTATAACTTACTATTAGCTTTTAATGGCTACTATTATGCTAAAATTCTCTCAATGGTTTGTTGATTATGTTACAACACCTTAGATGAATGTACAGTATGTATTAGTACTTGTTTTTGTGTTCTGCTGATTTCAGCTGCTCAAATAGTTGATTGCCGACTCATACTTAAAATGGTAAAAAAAAAAGAGAAATGGTGAAAAAAAAAATCCACATTGCAAGTGCTTTCTGGTGAAATTTTAAATGAGGCTTAAGTGATTTTTTTTTTGTGTTTAAAATTAAAATTTTTTGTTTTATAAATTTGTTTTTAAAAATCGTGATTTTTCCTCTAATTTGTAGAATTTCATGAATTTTAATCTTTAGATTCTCAAAATTCCACTTTTACTCTTATTCTGTTTTTTTCTTATTTTTTTTGAAGAAGAAAAATACATAGAACTAACAATAAACCTACACTTAAAAAAAAACTAATTTAGTTTTTTGTTCAACATGTTTTACATTGGCCTGTTTAAAAATAAGTTACATAGAGAATCATTTGCAGATGCTTAAAAATTGCTACTCAATGTTTTAATTGCTGTATAATAGTGTAAGCTAACTTTTTCTAACTCAAAGATGTGTATGTGCAAAAAGAAACATTATTTTATGTACATAATTTTTCTTCATCCTGCTCAAGAATCGTTTTTTTTTAGTTTCATTGATTTTTTAAGACAAGGTATTATGCAAGTGAATTTTTCTATATTTTCGTTTAACTTCCTAGCAGCAGAACCATGCCCACTCAATGTTAAACTTGATAGAACAGCACAAGTATGCTCAGGCTTGCTGCCAGGAGGATTAAATTATTAGTTTGATTTTTTTTTTCAGCAGTACAATTTGAATATATCCAAAAAATTGATTGATGAGAGTGTACGAATATCACACTCTACACATATACATGAAGAGAAGGAAATCAAAATGTAAAAGGGAAAAGTGTAAGAAGTTAGTAACTAAAAGTAAAAACCGAATTAAAAGCATATATTTACTATGTGTCCCATATATAGAAAGCTAGTAAATCATTTAAACAACTAGTAGTAAAAATTAATCAATCAAAAATGGTTCCTCATAAATAAATGGTGATAAGAAATGATATTATTTTAGTGTATGTTCATTTCAAATGAGTTAAAAAGTAAATAAAATGAAACCCTTCTGAATGATTAATGTATTTCTGTGCTTGTGATCTTCAGATTGGCTGAAATCACAGACACTTCCAGATTTTCATGTTTTTGTTCAGTCACATATATGATTTATTCAAACTCTTTTGTCTCTTATTATGGCCCTTATTTATGTGCTGTGATTTGTGCAACCTGATTTAGCTGCCACTACTATGCAGCTAAGAACTTAAGTTAAGCTGCACCCTGCATGTGAAAATTCTACCCTGCACATTAAGTAGGGGAGACTGGGGACGGTTGTGATAATTTTCATTTGCTCCCCCATAAATCTCTTAGTAATGCCTGTGAACTGGTTTAAAGTTGTTTTTATGTTAAAGTGTACATTTGCCTGCTTATAAATATTAAAATTTTCTCCCTAAGTACAAATGTTAACTCACAGGATCAAATTAAACAAAAAAGGAAAAAATGTCACAACCGACCCCACCCCAGGGGCGGTTGTGACAGTGCTTGGGGTCGGTTGTGACAAGTTCAAAAATACAGCAAAATAGTCTAGATCACTTTTAATTTCAAGTAATATTAAACGTAATTAAACATAACCTTCATCTGGGAAAGTTTAACACTTAACAATGTGTCTCGTTCAGTTGAAGTAGCCTTATACCAAGTCTTGCAACAATATCAGGTTTTTGGAATTTCGTAACGTCTGTTTTGGCAACATTATGCACATCCTGTGGGTCATAGTGGGTCTGTTCATAACAATTCTCAAGTATCAAAGAAAGATTCCCCATTTATTTGTTTATTGAAGCTTGTCGCTCTTGAAAGGCTAGTTGCATGAGCTACACGAACAGACGTGAAAAATTTCTATTCGTAAACGAACGGAACCATTTCTCAGTAGCCATTTTACTCTCATGTCTGTTTTCAGCTTATATGTAAGCTCAAAAGCACTTTATTATGAGCAGTATAACTTATGCACATGTTGTTTTCATTGTAACAGCGCCGGCCGGCTCCATCTCGTTTACGAATGAATGTTTCGTAGCAAAGACTTACGATTAACGTTGCATTTCCAAACCTGTCCGAAAAAAAAAAGTTTCATTTCTTTATAAGCTTCTTTGTATTTCATTAGGTTACAATGCCCTATTTCTGTTTCCTTCAAGCGTATTATGGGCATCAAATATGATAAAACATGTTTTACTTGTATCACAACCGTCCCCACGCAATTTGTCACAACCGACCTCAAACCACTACTTTTGAAAACAGAAATCGCCATGGCAGTACAAAATAGCCTACATAAAAAGTAATCACTGCTATTTCACTATTAAGGCTGACTACTAACGGGAGAAAACTTTCATTTCTCTATCTGTACCCCTTCCACAGGAATTACTGAAAGGAATCGAACAAAAAAACTTACTTTTGACTGTTAAAAAGTAACCAACCCCTCTGCTAGCGTTAATGTCGCTCGATGGCTACCGCAATGCTTTGTCACACATTCAGACAAACATGCTGATACTCTCTCTCTTTGCTTCAACCAGGTATTAATTATGGTTTAGCTAATATGACGACTGTCACAACCGCCCCATGTCATAACCGTCCCCAGTCTCCCCTACAGATTGATTTCTAGTTAAATTGAAAATTGCAAATTATCTAGTAAAGTTGCATTACTTCCAGTAGTTTTTTAATAAGTTGTTACTCAAAATATATTTTAAGGATTTTTGTTCTGCATATCTATTGAATTTCCATGTGGAAATGTTTTAATGAATTATTTAATGTACGTGTCGTCCTCAAGTATTGAAAGTTTTTTTTATTTATTTTTTATTTTTTTTTTTATTACAGACCTATTGGGAAAATGAAAGAAATAAATTGAACTTGTCGTCAATGCAAAGTTTTGTGGACATAGGTTGTGGTAATGGGCTGCTTGTTCATATTTTAAGATCAGAAGGGGTGAGCTGAAGCTTTATGCATTAAGTATAAAAATATATGTATTTATCATTTTGTTTGATTTTTTATAAAGTGTTGCCAGAAGTGGAGTAATACTTCAACTTCAATCACTTAAACACAATAAAGTGAACACTATGAATAAATTAAATGTTTCTACATATAAATTGAAATTTATTTTTTTGTCTTTTTATTTGATTCACAGCTAACATAATTTTATGTCTAACTAATTTAAGGATTTTTTTAAAAGATTTTTTTTTTCAATATGTTTCATAGAGACGTTGGAGGGAATATGTAAGGGGTACATGATTAGCTCTCAAAAAGCATAAAAATGTCATAGATTATACTAGAATATATGATGAGTATGAGAGATATCAAATGACCATTCATTGAAATAAAAGTATTGCAGTAATTGGTTATAATTAACTTTTGAAATGGTATCTTAAAAGAAGGGAAACATCAGTTATTGCTGTGAAGTACCTTCTGGTGTTTACAACAACTTATTTGTGCCAAAAAGCGTTTTCAAGCTCAATTTACCTAAAAATTCAATGCAGAAACAATCTCAATGTGGAGGATGTTTTACTGCTCTACCAAGTGGAATCAAATGCAGGTGAGCTCTGTAAAAAAAAAAATCAGGCTCAAGGTGCCCATAAATTATTTCCTAACATTTTTTAGGGTTTTCAGTCTGCATAGTTAAATAACTGTTAAAGTATAATGTCTTGTTTATAAGTTAAAAAAAAATACTGTAATTAAATCATAGCTGTTTAACAGTTCTTAAAAACGTCAATTAATATAATAAAACTAGAGCTTTTCTCTCTGGAATCAATCGTCACTTATACACGAAAAGAAATATATAGGTTTAAAAAGGTAAAAAGCTCTCTAGAAAATAGTCTCATGTGATTATGCTTGCTGTTACTGTACCAGTGATGGAAGAACCAGAATTAGAATTTAAAGGTTAGGTTACATTGCCATCTAGCTTTTTTGCAGTAGTTGCCAAAATCTCCTGCATAAGCATAATTTAAAAATAATTCAAGCAGCTTAAGAGCAAAGTTTTCTTTATAACATATAAAGCTAGTTAGAAAATGTTGTCTGGGAGTAAAGTTATGAGAGTCAAATAATATATTTTTTTTGTTCAACTAAAGGGAAGGGAAATTCCATTAAAGTTAGAAAGATTAGTTTAAATGTTTTTTTTTAAGGTAGTCAATTGAGCCAATATTTTGACAAGTGCCAATTTGAAGTTGGAGTTACCCGATTAAGACATTTTTTGCAGAAAAAAATTAATATTGGATTCTAAGTCTAAATTGGGTCTAAATGCAAGAAAATAAAAGGGGGGAGGTCAAGGAAGTTATTTACCCCCTCCTTAGATTACTCACTTTTAAGCCGTTACAGATCTGATGAATGTTACAGATCTGATGTTAATATGAGTTACATATTTGAGTTTATGCTATCAGTCTTCGTTAACATCTCTAAATATGATATCATTTCCTTGCATTTTTAACATAGAATTAAGATAATTATATTAAAATATATATATTAGGCTAAAAAATCAAATTTCATTATGAAAAAGCATTTCTTGGAAATAAAAATGAGCGATAAGGTTTTTAGATAAAATAAATTATGAGATTACCAAATCCAAGCTAATAAAACATTTGTTTTGTTTTAAAACAACACACAACTCTGCTGCTTGCTTTTCTTTAATTAGTTGCAGGAAAAATTTAATTTCTTGATCAGAAATTCAAATTTAGCATGCTAGTTATTATCTAGTTATTTAGCGAAGTTATAAGAAATTGAGGCACAAAAAAATAAATTAATTAATTAAAATAATAATAATTAACTTAATTTCTGCAGTGTCAATTTTTCTTATTTTACTAACTTCTATTGTTAGGTCATACAAACCACAAATGAAGCAATTGTACTAAAACTCATTGCTTTTCATTTTTTAAGAACAAAAATATTCAATATATATGGCTAAAGTATGATTTTTGCTTTTTATAATTCTGAAACGTGTGAGTTAGTTCTGTAACATATTTGCTGTTTTTCAATGTTACCGCTCTGACTGTTACCGATCTGACAAACTGACAAAGTTTTTTTTTTATTTCCGAGTCAATCGCACTAAACCAAAATCAAACACGTGGTTTTTTCACTTGTAACAAAGGACTATACTTATATATGAAATAATTTTTAAAATAATAAAAACTGCGCATTTTAGAGCGTGTTACCGATTTGATGACTCAAATGACACACATTTTATAAAATCACTTAAAAAATCTTACCTACAATTTTAGATGCAGAAATGCAAATTTTTAATTACAATTCGATAAAACTTTCCACCAGGTACTCAGTATCACGTGGTATAGGTGCAGGAAATGATTTTGGGAGCCTAAACATAGATCAGAAGTTATTGTTACCACTCTGACGGCGGAACTTGGGACACGCTTATTTCGCATCAGCTAGAAAATCAGAAATCGATTAAAACAAAAATGAAGTAAAATATTAACAAAGGGGTAAAAATAGAATCGTTTTTTGTGCAAGTGCGTTTTTTTAGGAAGTTAGAAAGTGCGCATGACCTGTTTGCATGCTAAGCTTTGCTACTTGGGACACGTTACCGATCTGATTTTTGATGTATAAACACAATATTTTCTGATGAAAAACTTCTTTCTGGGGAAAATTATTTTTTTAACTAGTTATTGAAATACTGGTGAAAATTCACTTGGGACTCAAATTGGCACTTTTGTAAATATTAGCTCATACCCTTCCTAAAATATCCATTATGTAAATCATTTGATTAATGTCTGCCGTGTTGGAATTTTCAGTAGCAATTCGAAATCGAAATTTGGTATATTACAAAATTCGGTACTGTTGCTCAGCCTGTTGTTGGCCAGTTTAAAATTCCTACGCTGTACTCACTTTTGATTATGAATTTTAAAATGTTGGGACTTTTTATCCTCCCAACGAGAAGCATCGGTATTTAGATGCTTTGTAAAGCAGATGGGTCGTTTTTCTCTTCAAGTTAACACTAACCACTGGGACAATG
The DNA here is from genome assembly GCA_038373865.1 of Uloborus plumipes. Classification (NCBI taxonomy): domain Eukaryota; kingdom Metazoa; phylum Arthropoda; class Arachnida; order Araneae; family Uloboridae; genus Uloborus; species Uloborus plumipes. The sequence goes on from JAXGGA010008064.1 coordinate 14,004, forward strand.
CTGATGGCTAATTTATTTTCATAATCCGCCTGATGCGTTGGGATTTTGTATTTTTTCGGAAGAAAAGTAGATCCCCAGTTCTGCATCTAAAATCACTTTTTGTAGTCTCCAGAAAATTTTTTTAAGTCGTCACTCACCAGTGGGGACTTAAATATATATATATATATATATATATATATATATATATATATCAGGCACGTGCCGTCAATGAATGCTTAGGGTAGGCAGATGCAAAGATTAGTGGAATAATATAGATCATTAAAACGCATGAAATGTAAAAAGCAATAAAATAATGTGAATATGAAAGTTGTTTACTTATTATACAAATTATATACATATATGCAGGAATATTCGCCTGCATGTATGTATATAATTTATAAACTCTCTCATATCCATATTGGATACAGTTTCAACTTAATCCTACGAAAAAGCGGGATACAAAAAAAAAAAAAAAATATTTGAAAATTACTATATTTCATGGAAAAGAAAACACGATAATGGAGATAGCAAACTGCAAGTATTCAACAGTACTGTACAAAAGTACTGTACTAGACCGTAGAAACGTCACAGACTCCACAGGCATGGTTCTGCGCATGGCGCAGTCAAGTTTCGTCGGAGAACAGAAGAAACCGCAAAGGTACTTTTCAGACAACCTTTCGTCGCCGCTTTTCGAACATTAGGGGAGAAAAGTGCGGGGCACGTGCACTTCCTAAGACGATGCATGGTGTAGATACAGTGGTCGAAAAGCAGTGGTAGTTGATGCTTTTTTAAGGAAGAAAAACGAAAATTTCCGTTTTTTTTTTTTTTTTTTTTGCTGTATTTACTGTTTAGTGTCTTAATATTTTCCAATCAGCGCATTATATGTCATTTAATGAATTTTAAAAATTGGTATGTTTTCTTCATGGGTAGGCACTGCCTACCTTGCCTACCCAGACGGCACGTCTCTGATATATATATATATATATATATATATATATATATATATATATATATATATATATATACACACACACACACACACATATATACGCTTATTCATATTAAAATCATATATTTGATGTACAATTTCCTTATAAAAATTATATTTGATTGTTAAACTAATTCATTGGAATGATTGGAGTACTTTCTTTTACTTAGTTGCTATAACATTTTTACCTGGGTATTTAAGAACCTGTTTTTATTTCTTTGATAAAATTTAAAATGTAATGAATGTTTTTCTGCTACAAACAATATGTGTAATTTTGTTAACTTTGTAATTTTGTTTAAACTTTTTCATGTATATCCATTTCTACTTTGTGTTTAAATCAGTGATCGGAAGTAGCGCGCTACAAGTAGTGAAACTACTTTAGTAGCTACATTTTTTAGTAGTTTGTAGTGTAGCGCACTGCTTTTTGAAAAAAGTAGAGTAGTGAGTAGCGCAATACAAAAAAATAGTAGTTTGTAGCGCTTTCTGGAGACTACTTTTAAATTTTTCTTTAAAAAAAAATTTTAAAAAGAGAAGGAAAGAAAGAAACAAGATCCAATCTGACCGGTGCAAATCATTGATTTGGTTGGCATCGTAATTTTTATATTCCGCCAATATTTGCATTGAATAGAGCTTGGCAGGAAAAATAATGAATGTTTGATAAATTTCCAGCATTTCCTGAATTAACTATTCGCTGTCATGAAATTATTGAATATTTGAAAGTTGATTTTTTTCAACTTGTCAGCTGTTGAATGCTTTCTTGACGCGAATATTCGTGAAAATTGTAAAAAATGGCTTAAAAGGACAAATAGGAGCAAAAAGAATTAAAAAAAAAGACAAACTGTTTTTTTTTTTTTTAATGCTTGTGGGTGAAACACATGATATGGCATCTTCGCCAAAACGGCTTCTTCCCCCAATCTATCTTAATCTAAACCACATTACAAATTTTTTCGTTCAATTTTCAAACGGTGTATTTTTTATTGATTTAGTTTTTAAAAGTAGCGAAGTAGCAACTACATTTCAAAAGTAGTGTAGCGCGCTACATTAAAAAAAATGTAGCTGTAGCTGTAGGTAACTACCTTTATAAGAAAGTAGTTGTAGTTGTAGTTGGCTACAAAAAATATGTAGTTTTTCCAACCACTGGTTTAAATCAGTATTTTCATGCAACATAAATACAATTTTTTTCCTGAAATGTCACAAACTGCTTTAAGTCATAACAGTTGAGATTAAACATTAAGTTCAATATATAATAGAATTGTATTGCAAAAAGCAAATGGTTCATAATTCATCTTTATGTCAGGTGATTTCATTGATATAAGTTCAATACCAGATATGTGACAATTGCGAAATTTTTGCTAAACAAGTTTTGAAATTTATCAAGATCAGGAAAATAAAAAAGTATCTTAATATTTCTTACATGCATGCTTAACTTAAGCTGAATTGAAAGTACAGGATGAAATGAATCAGTAATTTGATTCAAGATGCCATTTAGGCACATTATTTACTGTTGTATTTCTGTGGTTTAAGATATTGTCAAGAGTGTATTTCTGTATTGTTATACATCTAGTCATAAAAATGAGTCTGGCAGTTGATTTTGAGCTAACCTTCTTTTAAAATTTTCCGCAATGGCTTCATACCAATCGATAATATCCTGTTTTTCTCCTTAATATCTTCTTAAAAATGGAACATGATAGATTATCATAAGAAATCAATTAGTTTGGTTTCCGACCTCCCCACTCCTATAAAACTTCTAAAAGTTTTACTGCTCTAATTCCAAACTGCGTAATTCAACTGGCCATTTCCCTAGGTTTCAATTGGACTGGCATGTCCTTTTGTTGGTTTCGGGGATTGAACAAAATGCATTTTGCTCTAAATTTGTAGCATTTGGAGAGTTTGCAAAAAAACTTATATTTTTATTTGCAATCAAGGTGTGATACAGAAATGTATAGAAGCAAATTTACTAACAACAGCTTCATGAATATTACTTTTGATTGGAGTACAGAATTCAGTGTGTTTAAAAAAAATGTATTGAAATTAATGAGCAGTAGTGTAATTATTAGTATCACTAGGAACACTAGTTAAGACTGATATGTAGTGTCCCATGATGCGTTCATTGCATTTGGCATGCAATTAATTTTGATTTTTTTATGACAGTATCCAGGAATTGGCATAGATTGTCGTAAAAGAAAAATTTGGGACTTGTATGACACTAAGGCATCTTTAATTGTAAGTAGACTTTCCTTTGAATTACTGTAAGCAAACTTTGTGATGCTTTGAGTTTTTTTTTTTTAATGTAAACTGGATAAAAACTATTCAATCTCAAATCTATTGAATACAATGTGTAGCTACACTCTTGAATTGTGGAAAATAAATATAATAATAGTTTTCACTAAGTTATTCCACAACGCATAGTGACTTTGCAATAGCTTGGTGTTCTGCTGAAACTTATTGGGAAAGAGTACAGTAGCAATTTAACCTCACAAGACTTTGTTTTGATATCAATAATAAATGAAATAAAGATATGCTGTATGAAATAAATTTTAGAAATATATTATTTCAAACTTTACTCTCAAAGCTTTGAGTCGAAAAAAAAAAAAAAAAAAGGTAAATTTAAATACTAGACTTTGATAAAAATAACTATTTCTTCAGACTTTGTAGTTTTAATAACTTAATGGTCGAACTAACCTTCTTATATGCTTACAATCTGCAGCTTGCCCAGCAAAACGCAAATAATTGTAATCTCCCTTTAAGAAGGAAGTAAGATTGTGAACTTCATAAAATGCACCGCCAGCTCAACTATGTCATTCAGATATGGCAGTTTCATCCTCATTAGGAATCATCGGTCTAGCTGACACAGTAACTGAGCTGGAGGCAGCCCCAGCTCATAATTAACAAGCATTAGATGTGAAATTTACAAGTATTTGGTGTGAATAAAATGAACCCATTTATGCCCAGTAGCCTAAAAACGGGACGCTTGTTAGTTACTGCATACAAAAATCTGTAACGGGTATACCCTTTTACTGAAGCTGTTTTTCACAAGTTAAATAATCCTTCTTCTTGAGAAAACCAGTTAGAGCCACTATTTGGACATTATAGTTTATTTATTGACAGCTATTTTCAGACAAATCAGTCAAGTAATGATCCAGCATGGGTAGCCACAGAAAGTAAGCTTTTTGCTCACTTATTTTTCATAAAACTAAACTATTTTAAAATGATTTGCTTAAAATTGATCAAACATGCCTTCTGTAATGTTACTTTGCACAAGTAAAGTCAAGTAAGATCGTATTTTGCTCACATATCTGCAAAATATCCCATAAACAGGACGTTAAATAACTTAATAAATATGGCAACGGCAAACTATTTCAAGCCTAAAATGTATGTAAACCATTCCAAGTAAGAGTTTTAAGCAGATAAAAATTGAAAAAAAATTAAAAAAAAAACTTGGGCATAAATGTGTTAATGCATACTACAAGAATGTCACAAATACAGTAAACTGGCAACCTACTACTGAATTTTTCTCTCAGTTCTATTCAACCAGAGAGACTTTTTTTTGGAAGAGCTGAGGAAACTTGCAGTTTTTTTTTGCCATGAGCTATAATTTCTTTGATTGCTCTTCACGACAGGGGGTCCTTTTCCTTCCAAAAGTGTTAGGTAGTGCTTGCCCCACGTTGTCCACTCTGTTGGTCATTGAAGTGTCAATCACTTGTAGACGTGTACTCACTTCTTTTAACCCTACACTGCATGGTGTTGCCAATTGGATACATGGGCAATTTGTCCTCCTTATAAATAGCAGAATGTAGTCATAAGGCAACTCAATGCATAAAAAGCAAGTATTGGGTATATTTAAAGCAATTATCACCATTTATCCTCCATACATGGCAGCACTGGTCTGTTACATGCTCTTAAATGAATCCATATGTATAGCTTTTAAAATCACTTAAACTACCAAGTTTTGAAATTATTTTTTACAATGAAATATTTTTCTTTGTCTTTTAAAGAAATAACATAAATAAAATAAACATTTATCTTTCGTTTAAGATGCGTTTTACATCAAAATAACTATTTGGAAGAAATCTAGGACATAATACATGTCTGTAGCCATTTGGCTACATTATGCAGTAAGCATCCAAAGAACACTTCGATTCATCTCTGTAGTTCATGAAGTATGTGCTTTGTTTATGTTTCGCACTAGCTTCTTTCTCTTTTTGGAAGGTATAAAATAATCACGCGGACCCAAAAGTGGTACTTTCGGTTGTTCTACCGTTTATTAGACCTCGCAATTATCAATGCTTAGTTGATGTTCCGCAGAGTGAACAAACAAAAAATCAATAGGGAAAAGCCTTCAAAACGTGTTCATTTTAGATTTCAGTTAGCACAAACGTTGTGCTTATACGGACAAGTAAAACCATTAATAATTTTCAAATATAGTTTTGAAAAAAACTAAAAAATACGCTTTTACGTGGGAATGCGCTGTGATCATCACGGGTTTCCCTCTGATTTTCAAAACTACTGAATATCCGACCTTAAGTTTACGTGCTCTTATAATACATCAACATGCAATACAGTTTAGCCTTTAGTACTAAAAATAATATTAAATATATTACTTTTATATTTGCAAAGAACGTAAATTTTATCTTTTATTCAGAGTTACATACATACATACAAACAAACCCGCATGTGAAATTAATTAAAGCGTATTAAAAACAGGGAGACCATTAGCTACAGAGAAACTAGAGAGTTACAAACCAAAAAAAAAAGAAAGCTTGCGCAAGAAAGCCTCCAAAAGATATCATATTTGACAGAATTGGTCACAGTACAAATAAATAATGATATAAAAAGTCAAATTGTAAAGGATTACAAGAGTATAGTGCACCAAATGTTCAATTCCTCTATTTTTTTACAAAAAAAAAAAACTAATTTTAAGACTATCATTTAAAATCCTTTTTGTCTGTTGAATGCATGGTGTAGCCATTTGGCAACAAAACTATTTTTAATTAGAAAGTGGTGAAAATTTAGAGTTAAATTTTTAAAAATATTTTTCCATGTTTTCTTAGAACATTGACAAACACATATATTTTTTTCTAAGAAAAATAGAAAATCATGCAGTTTAGGGTTAAAGCAGAAAGCCATTTTAAGCCTAACTGTGATAGTCCTTCTCAGTCAAGTGCCCTTAACTGCTTTTGGTAAAAGATTATCATCTAATACAACAAGATAACTCTCAGAATTCATTCTACCTTGCATTAAAAGTTTTAGTGTAGTTTTCATTTGTAGCTAAGCATCTCCAAACCATTACTGTTCCACCTTCAAGCATACTCTTACAGAAAATTGATTTTGCTTCAGATATCATAATGCAAGTAGCGAAAACCATCTGGTTGATCCAAATTTAGTTTTCTTTCCTTTGCAAAGATTTCATCATCCCTTTTTTTAAATGTATTTTTGGCCAACTCTATCCTGAGTTTCTTATTAACTGTTATAAGAGGTGGTAGTGATATAAATTTTTCATAAAGAGCCCTTTTTTTCCTTTGTAAAACATGTTGAATATTTCAAGCTCTACATCCTAACTTTAATTTTTGTCTTATTTCCTCCAATGATTGTTGTTTGGAGCAAGCTCACCTTATGATCATTTTTTTTTTCAAACACTGAAGATAGCCTAATTAACCTGTAGGTCTATGATCACCATACTTGCTAGGGATTGTTAAGAAAGTTTTGAATCATCGCTTGTCTATTCAGACGTGTTACAATTTGATGCGTAGTAAGTCCTGACGTTTTAAAAGCAACCCATTTCCCTCTCAAAAAATCTGAAAGTAATAATAATAATATCGTTCGGCATGACTGAAAAAACAGAATGATATTTCCTATTACTTACTAAGCATTGATATCATCAGGTAGGGCCGTATTCAGAACAAAGAACATGCTAATTTTCCTTTTTAAAAACACAAATATAGTTTTTCCTATAATGTTGTTCGTATCACATGGTTGTCTAAATTTAAAATGAATTCTATGTGTACAAAATTCCCATGTATTTCTCTAAAAAATAGTAAAACTACTTTATTTACCATTGGTTTCCAGCCATAAAAAATTTCATAATTTTCCAGCCAACTATAACGAAGACTTGATCAGTTTTTCCTTGTTCTTATAATCTTGACCACCACTGTATGATATTGATGCCAGCCATGAAAGTCATAGTTCTTATTTTATGGACTTACTTTTTATTTTGTTTTGTCAACTTGCACGTCTCTCCTGTTCTGCATTTTCTGTTTTGAATATTTTATTTTTATTCTATTTTTTTCAAAACTGGAAAACTAATTTCAATCAAAATAGAAATACATGCTTTATTTAATATAATTCCTGATAAAATATCATTTTTTAAATAATGAGTCAAGTTTCTAACTCTTTAGGAACAATCAATAAGTGATCCATCCAACATGAGTTTTCCAGAGTATGATTGGCTTATTGGAAATCATTCTGATGAACTTACCCCTTGGATTCCTGTTATTGCTGCTAGGTAAACTTTCTTAAAGAGCTTTCAAAAGAAAAATAAGAGTATCACTTTAAATACTTCTCATTTATTTTTTTTTAAACAATTTCAGATCCAGTTACAATGCTAAAGTATTCTTATTGCCTTGTTGTGCTTTTACATTTAATGGAAAGTATGAACGCAGTTGTGCTAAAGTTCCACTGTACCAGTCTTATCTGCAATTTGTTTCTGATGTTTGCAAGACTATGGGATTTAATGTTCACCAAGATAAGTTAAGAATACCTTCTACAAAAAGAGTAAGTTGATATTTTTTTAGTTACCTTTTTTGTGAAAAAGAGTAACATATCCGAAATGCTACTTCCCTGTAATGAATGAACTTTTGTAAAACTACTTTTTCTGTATGACGAATTTTGTAGTAGATACGAGCACATATTTTTATAATTATAAAAAATTATTACTTTGTGGATGAAATATTTCTTTAAGGTCCAAAATTTGTGCAAACAAAATTAAATCTGTTGATAATAATTTAAGATCTTCAAACAGCATTTTGATTTTTTTTTTTTTAAATTCCAGACTTTTTTTTTTTGTTTTTAGTCAATTAAATTTAAAGTATAGTTGTGTTACTCTGATGATGTTAATATTCATTTTAGTTCTTATACCTTTAATGTAAGAGTAAAGGCTTTTTCAGGGCCGGTGTCAATATTATTTTGAGATTCCAGGCTGTTGTGCCCTGGTCTGAGTAGAGTTGGTTCAAACGTTTTGGCCGCCTATGCGACAGCCATCTTCAGTGGCGTTGTCGAAGTTTCCAGGGAAGATTCCTCTGGATGACTAATGCAGTTGTCGAAGTGTTTGCAGTATTTATCAGGGAAGTGCCCTCTTTGTCCTCGTCTGCTATAGGCCGATGAAGGTCCGTGCTCCTCTTTCCTGGGTTTTGGTCCTTGTTCCTGGTCCAACCAGTTTAATTATAACAACCAGTTAATATTAACAACCTCTACCTAAGGTACGAGAGTACAGACATTCATCGACCAATTAGAGACAAGGACATATAGGTTAATTCCCTGATAAATACTGCAAGCACTTCGACAACTGCATCAGTCGTCCAGAGGAATTTTCCGTGGAAGCTTCGCCAACGCCACTGAAGATGGCCGCTGCAGATGCAGCCGAAACATTTGAACCAACTCTACTCAGACCTCGGCACAATAGCCCCAAATCTCCAAACAATATCTTAAACTTTTGTTTTAAATTTATGCATCAATGTTTATAGAAATATGTACTACCTACATATGTTTTCTGAAAAATAATGTTCTTAAATTTGGGTGAAGATCTTAATTGAAGACTGATTAAGGCTATAATATTATTGTTCTTGATACATATTAATTTGGAGCAGCATAGCTGTTACTTGACCTTTGCAACATTTGAGCTTCCGTATTATCTTGTTCATATGGAGTTGTAATGTTTCAATCAGTGTGGGATTTCCAGCTCTATGGATGGTGTGAGGATGTCCTGAAATAAGGAAGCGGTTGTAAACAAAACTCTATTGGTAGTACCTGAAGTAATAAATGTTTGTGTATTGAATTGAGTTGCATTTTTATGGTGTTAGTTGAACTTGTTGTGATATAAAGTTTGCTGAAATCCATAAAAGTGTGTAACTTAACTATAACTTGTCTACTGTTCCTAAAACTCGTGCATCCTTTCGAAAATTCCGAAAACTTATAAACGACCTAGAAAATCCTTGAAAGTATTGATCTTCGAGAAAAAGTCACATTTTTCTGTGATATTTTGACAAAAAGTGTTACAAAACAAGTTTTGTATAAAAATATCATATTGAATGTAGTCTGCTTTGTATTCTTGCCTAGTGTTTGTCAAATATAATGTATTATTGCAAACTAACTGATTCTTAAAGATGCTCAATCAGAGCTTTGTTTTAAATTACATAAGCCTACTTTCCATGCGCAACTTCAGAAATGCATTCATTTTCTCCACACTCTAATCTTTTCGCATCCTTTGCAAAAATCTAACATTTTTCATTTCAGACATAGTAAGTATGACACTGCAAATTCATAAAATTTATTAAAGTTTTTATCAAAACATTTAATTTAAAAGTTAAAACATGATTTTGAGATTGTCTAACAGGTAGTATTTTTTAAATGGTATATTGTTCAGCATTAAATAGCAGTTTAAGTGTCAATTTTATGTTACTCAATTACATTATCTAGAACATAATTGTTATGATTATTCATAAAAATGATAAACATCAAAATAACGAATAAACTTGATAAAAGGAAAGGTTGATTTTGAATAATTCAGAAAGACTGAAGTTTGCTTTGATAAAAAGAAAAAAAAAACATAGTTTCTTAATACAGGCCTTTGACCTGGAGCTTCTAAACCTCAACATGATACTTACAAGTTAGAAGAGGTTGAAATTCTTTTCATAGTTAAAAGCTGTATTTGTTGTTCAAGCATTGTTGCTTAAAGATGCAATTACTATTAACTGCTAATAAAATCATGCAGTTAAATTACAAAGGCAGAATAACAAATTCTTATTGAATAACAAGAAATAGATTCTGTTTTAATGTAGAGCAGAAATTGTGACTTGATAATTTTCTGCATTTTTGTTGTTATCAATAATAAAATAACTTGATTTTGTATTCAAGGGTTAGAGTTTAAAGGAATGTCTTTCAACAAGATTCATAAATGTACTGTCAATCACAAATTAGATACATTTTGAAAGTTAGGCCATAAATTAACTATCAATTTATCAAAAGGGTACATATTCATTTTCGAAAAATGTTCTGGAAGTGAACAAAACTGTTCTGGCTAACTGAAATATTTTATTACATTTTCTTGGTATATGTTTGAGGACAAAGGCATAACAGATTATGGCCAGCAATAAGAAATTTTCAAATGAAAAAATCAATTAAATATCGCCATTTTAATTTTGGATATGTTCAGTCTCATTAAAAAAAAAAAAGATTCGATGTGTCCTTTTGATGAAAACCTGTATTCGGATAGCTCCAATTTCATCAAATTTCACTGCCTCACATCAATGCCTCATATCAATGTACTTTAAATTAGGTGTATCAAATGCCTATGAACCTAACGGACAGGAGATTGAGATTTGAGATTAAACTTCATAGACTATGTTTTGGAATTAGAAAGTAAGAAAGAATTTTTGTTATATTTTACTTTTCATAAAATGTAGGCTGTAGTAAAATATAACCAAGTTAAAAGGTAATAAAAGCAAGAAGACTACTCCTGAAACACTGATTAAAATACATTGAAATGCCAATACAACAAAAACGAATGCATTGAAATATTCATTTCATAGTAATAAATCTTCAGTCTCAATTTAATTTCCATTATTTTACTTAGATTCCATTACAACTATAATCTCCTAACAACAAACAAAATTAGCGATCTCCTAAAGTGTTTGTAAGTGAGTTTCACTGTATTTTATTTCAAGAACTCATACAGAAAAACTTTGAAAATTTATTTGTAAATAGTGGAACTCTCAACACTGAATAAATAGTTATTTTTGAAAACACTGTGAAGTAATAAAAGTAGACTAATTTTGCTAAGAAGAAAAAATAGTTCAAATCTTTAAAAACCGGTTGCTGGTCAAACTAGACATGCATGTTAATGTCATCTTCATCCAAAATATCCACTTCCTCAATAGAGTTTGTGAGCTTATTTGATAACACGTTTGCCGAAGAATGTAGTAAATGCCCTCTATTAGTAGCAGAATGTCTTATTCGTAAATCATACTAAAAATCAGTTGTCACTTAGCAGATGTTTTGTCTCTTTCTAAATTCACAGCTGAAATACGATTCAGTTTTGGATATGTGCTCTTCTAGAAAACAGCAGTTTTTTTCAACAAATTGATATAGAATGTGTTTCCCTTTGTTTAAAATGACCTGATGAAATTGTATAGGATGGATTTGTTACCTTTTGATCGAATTACCTAACTTTGCCCTATAATAACTATGGATGCGTTAGGTTTTTACTTCTAAAAGCTAACTGTTTTGATTAAGGACAACTGGAAAATAGAAAAAATGTGAAAAAACGAATTTATCTAAAAAGTGGAGATGATACCTTTTGAGGAATTACTCCAAATAAGTCAAATCTTAAAACTTTTGGACAAATAATAGTTTTAACAAATCAGAGAACAAAGTATAATTTTACGAAGCATAAAATACAAACACTTGTTTCTATGCTTCAAAATGGCAACATACACTCATACACTTAAGATAAATAAGAAACTTGTTTGGCATTTTCTGGTATGTTAACACAGTATGAAACACGAAAATTTTCCTGAAAAATATTGCAAATCAGTGTGATTAAACTCAAAATTGTGCTAACAAGTTTTTTTTTTGAGCAATGTATTGCTTAACATTTTTAATTCTGAAAATGAATTGATTTTTGACTTTTGAAGTTCAATAACCAAAGAATATTTTATTCCAGATTTGTTTTGTTTGTTCATCTCGTAATTATAAACAAGAAGAGGAAAGAAAAGTAGACAGTTTAAGAACTGCATTTATTGAATCAAAGTCCAAGAAAATTGCCCAGAAAAACTCTTCTAATAATGTAACTGAATGCCTTGAATTAAATTCCCATCCAGATGTAGCTGCTGTGAATCCTGTGGTTCCGAAGCTTATCTCGCCTGAATTTGTGCCTCGTAGTCCTGTGGAAGCTGTTAGAAATTGTTCACAGTTGGATAAAGAGTTTCTAGATAAAACTGTGATCACTGTTTTGAACATTCTGTTGGAAAAAGAAAATTACATTTCTATTGAAGATCAAAACTCTGTGCAATGGAATGCTGGAGGTAAGTAATTTTATTATTGTAGTTCATAAATTTCTATGTATTTTCTACACTTCTATTAGTAAAAAAAGTTTAAAACTATTTCTGAGACGTTGCTGTTGCTTCAACAATGCTGTGCAAATATTAATAACTGTAATGCATGCAACCAAATATGCACACATAATATTACTACTATTAAAATCTGTCCGCGTCTGTCTGTCTGTCCGTCTGAGAAGCTTGAACTCTTAAAAAACCGCTGAGCGTAAAGAATCAAACATAATACCATTCGATTCGACATTTTCTAAGGAAGACAATAAGACCAACCGCGTAATTGTACAACGTTAATTAGCTGAGATATTAATTAAAATGTTAATTAAGTTCTTTGCACTTTTAAAATTCCAAGACATTTATTTCTTTCCGTTGCCATTTTAAATTAAAGCGTTAATTAAATTATTGAACTATTTAAAATTCCAAGACTTTTATTTTTTACCGTTGCCATTTTGAATTAAAACGGTTATTAAATTATTGAACTATTTAAAATTCCAAGACTTTTTTTTCTTACCGTTGCCATTTTGAATTAAAACATTATTGAACTATTTAAAATTTCAAGACTTTGCCATTTTAAATTAACACGTTAATTAAATTATTGAACTTTTTAAAATTAAAGAGCGTTATTTCTTTCCGTTGTCATTTTAAATTAAAACGTTAATTAAGTTATTGAACTATTTAAAATTAAAGAGTATTATTTCTTTCCATTGTCATTTTAAATATGTGTTACAGCAAAGTTCTAACAATTGTTTTTATTCTAATTAATAACTTTTTTTTTCTCTGGTACCATTTTGAAAATGTGTTTTTAAATAAAATTGTAACTGCTGTTTTTAGCAGGTACTTTTTTTGGCTACGATCCAAATATTAAAACAACTTTTTTGTTTAAAATTTTGCAATTAAGTTAACAGGAAGAAAGCGTTTTGGAAATAATTGTTTTTGGTAAGGAATTTTAATTTTTATTTAGGAAGAGTGCTAAGTATGCACTACTAGACATCGTCTTTATTTCTGAGGAAGTATGTGCAAATAATTCGATTGACTTTTTGATGCAGGAAAGCTTTTTCGCGACCCGTTTTAGCGGGGAGTAGTTTGTCGAAACTTTCCTCACTACTGTAAAAGCGAGCCGCCTTGACGGTGAGTAGGCTGATTAAACTTTCCTCGCCACTTTAATGGCGAGCCGTCTTGGCGGCGAGTAGGTTGTTTAAACTTTCCTCACTGCTGTAAAGGCGAGCCGCCTTGGCGGCGAGTAGTTTTCTCACACTACCTTCACTACATTAAAGCCCGTGCAATGCCGGGCCACACAGCTAGTTACTACTATTAAAATCTGCCTGCGCCTGTCTGTCTGTCCGTCTGAAGCTTGAACTCCTCAAAAACCGCTGAGAGTAGAGAATCAAACAACATATCATTCAATTCGAAAATTTCTAAGGAAGACAATAAGACCAACCGCGTAATTGTACGACATTAACTAACTGAGATATTAATTAAATTGTTAGTTAAATTTTTGAACCATTTAAAATTCCAAGCCTTTCATTTCTTTCCGTTGCCATTTTGGATTAAAACTTTGATTAAATTTTTGAACTATTTAAAATTCCAACACTTTTATTTCTTTCCGTTGCCATTTTGAATTAAAACGTTAATTAAATTTTTGAACTATTTAAAATTCGAACACATTTATTCCTTTCCGTAGCCATTTTGAATGCGTGATACAATAAAGTTCTAAAAATTGTTTTTACTCTAATTAACAACTTTTTTTCCTGTTGCCATTTTGAAAATCTGTTTCAAATAAAATTCTAATTGATACTTTTAGCAGGGACTTTTTTTGACGGCAATCCAAATATTAAAACAACTTTTTTGTTTAGAATTTTGCAATTAATAATACAAGAAGAAAGCGGTTTGGAAATAATTGTTTTTGGAGATGAATTTTATTTGTCAATTAGGGATAGCGTTAAGTATGCGCTATTTGACATCCTTTTTACTTCTGAGGAAGCATGTGCAAATAATTTGAGTTTGGAAAGCTTTTTAGTGAGCCGCTTTAGCAGGGAGTAGTTTGTCTTAACTGTTCTCACTACTTTAAAGGCGAGCCACCTTGGCGGCAAGTAGTTTATTTAAACTTTCCTTACTACTTTATAGGCGAGCCGCTTTGGAGGCGAGTAGTTTGTTTAAACTTTCCTCACTACTTTAAAGCCCATGCAACGCCGGGCCACGCAGCTAGTTAGTACTATTAAAATCTGTCCGCGTCTGTCTGTCCGTCTGAAGCTTGATCTCCTCAAAAACTGCTGCGACTAGAGAATCAAACTAAGTACCATTCGATTTGAAATTTTCTAAAAAAGACAATAAGACCAACCGCGTAACTGTACGACGTTAATTAGCTGAGATCTTAATTAAAACGTTACTTACAATTTTGAACTATTTAAAATTCCTAGTTTTTTATTTCTTTCCGTTGCCATTTTGAATTAAAACGTTAGTTAAATTTTTGAACTGTTTAAAATTAACCCATTAATGTCTGATTTTTTTTTTCAAAGATACTTTGTATACCGGTTACAAATAATGTTTAATGGATAAAAAAAATAGTAAAAAAATTATCATATAAAAAATATTTTTTTTATTTAAGAAAGAAAAATTGTCCCCTAAAAGGCTAGGCACCAGAGGGTACGTACTTTTTTACCAAAATTTTTTTTCTGCCTATGATATAATATTGAAAAAAGACAATTTATAGGAAGAAATAAAAGCAGCAATTAACATAAACTGGGAAGTAGATTCAGAGAACAAGAAAATATTGGTGTTTTTGAGCGTGAAAGTCAGCATAGCATTTGTTGTGCAAACCTACATATTGCATTTGCTGCATTTCCGATAAGCTTCTTTATTCCAATGGGCACACCTTACCTGAGTTTTATTTAAAGCAATATAACAACTTTCTCCATAATACCTAAATCAATCCGGTACCCTTCAGCTCAATGCATTCCGTACAGTAGCTTCTAAAATAAAACTGAAAAGTGGCTACCACCATTTTTTAGATTGAATCAAAAACCCGTAGTTCCCGATATTTGATGCATGGGATCTTTCTCCCTATGCAACGATTGTACTGAGCAACCATATATATTTGGTTCATCAATTTCAATTACTTTCTTTTCGCTATCGGACAATTACTTAGCCTTTAGGATAAACTCCATGAAGATTCGATGCAATAGTTACGACATTGTTATTATTCCATCGAACCAACATAATATTATTTTACCTGTCATCGATATTTATTCAAAACTTCCTCTCTTTTCTTTTTTGAACAATGTAACTTTAGTCAATGAACATTTTTCAATCTGATTCTTGCACAAAACCTTTCTGAGACAAATAATCACGTAGGAGCGCAAGAGAAGTAAATCAATTGTCACAGTAGAGATCAAAATTAGCATGCTCAGGGAATTCTAAAATTGAATCTGCAAACACTCCCCACCCGTTTCCCAAACAACAAATGCATATGCATTTCTTGAATTCTTCATCAAGGTGAAATGCTAAGCTTCTGAAACAGCTTAGGGCTTCTTCAACAGTTAGACCAAACAGTAAAAAATACATAAATGCATTATTGAAAAGTAATTAAACACAACAAATAATTAGTGTTTTAAAGAATTACATTTTTGAAATAGCTTTCTTTCAAAATTTACCTTGAGTATTTTTCGTAATTTCAAAAAAAGAAAAAAAAAGAGAAGAAAATATTAAATATTTAAGAAAATTGTATAATTAAATTTATATATTAATTAATTGAAATTCGCCGCTAGAGGGCTCTAGTGTTGCAGGGGAGATTTTTGCTGCTCTGAGATAAGTGATTTTTTAATGTAAAGCTTTGATTTTTACTGTTTTAGTTTTGATTATTTGAATGTATTTTATCATATAATTTAGTATTTTTGTGTATTTGAGACTTATTTTTGGCAATCTTAGCTACAATAAGAGGATCTTTGCCTCAAGCTCGATCATTGGCTATTCCTAACTGAGGAGTCCACAATAAGGACGAAACTGCAGTTATAGGATGCTATGATCGAGCTGTGAGTACATTTGCTACAGATAGATTTACTTGCTAATAACTTTAAAAACTTAGCTCTTTGGTGTTGAGATTGTGAACGATGTAATTCTTGATAAAGATCGTAATAAAATGGCTACAGAGCACCTTTTACAACAGTTATGTGCTGCAGTCTGTTAATAAAGAATTGAAGCAATACAAAACTATTAATTGAACCCAATTATTTGGTTGAATTATTCATTTTTGCAAAATTCAGACACACTTTTTGGACGGTCCCTAAAAAGGGACGCTAGGCATTAATGGGTTAAAGAGTGTTATTTCTCTCTGTTGCCATTTTGAATAAGTGTTACAACAAAGTTCTAACAATTGTTCTTATTCTAATTAATGACTTATATTTTTTCTGTTGCCATTTTGAAAATGTGTTTCAAACAAAATTCTAATTGATGTTTTTAGCAGGGACTTTTTTGGCTGCGATCCAAATATTTAAACAACTTTTTCGTTTAGTATTTTGCAATTAATTTTCCAGGAAGAAAGCGGTTTGGAAATAACGGTTTTTGGTTAGGAATTGTATTCGTTCTTTACGGAGAGTGTTAAGTATGTGCTACTTGACATCGCTTTTATTTCTGGCGAAGCATGTGCAAATAATTTGATTGACTTTTTTACGCAGGAAAGCTTTTTAGTGAGCCGCTTTAGCTGGGAGTAGTTTATTGAAACTTTCCTCACTACTTCAAAGGTGAGCCGCCTTGGCGGTGAGCAGTCTGTTTAAACTTCCCTCAGTACTTTGAAGGCGAGTCGCCTTAGCGGTGAGTAGTTAGTTGAAACTTCCGTCGCTACTTCAAAGGCGAGCCGCCTGGACGGCGAGTATTTTGTTTAAACTTTCCTCACTATTTTAAAGGCCCGTGCAATGCTAAGCTACGCATCTAGTTTGATAGTGGGTCATTCCATGTCAAGTGATCCAACGTTTTTTACCTTACATTTTTGTATTTCTTTCACATTTGGCTCATCAATTGCACCCCTTGAGGTAATCAAAAGTCTCAATTTTTGGATTTTTATCTCTATTATTTTTTCATTTATGAGACGTTGAACTTTGGAAAAACCCTCGTTTTTCCATGGATAAGGGTACATAAAAGGGACCATAACTCGGCATCAAATATAGATAGAACAATTTGGTAAATGGCATTTTAAAGTACGTTAGTTGCCGCTTAATCTGATATGCAACATGACTAATTTGATAAAAATTTTCTTTTTCAAAAAATGAAATTTAAATTTCAAATTTAAATTTCTCAAAAAACATATAATGAATTTTTTTGAAAAAATTCTCAAAAATTCTTGTGTATTTCATCTATGTTTGTACAAATTTTTAGATTGGGATCTCAATGGGATCATATTTTTTTGAATTTTTGAATAAAACTGTATAGGAAAAAAAATGATATTTTTTAGATTCTATTTATTTAAATACTAAGTTCTCTTGCTTGTGATGGTCTAAAAAGTAGTGAACAAACATGAATATGTTTAAAGTGAGCTAGCATGAGCTTATAGATTTGTCAGGTTCACCCCCTCCCCCCTTCCTCCCCGCACAATCACTCTTTTTTAATTCAAAACTGTTCAAAATGTTTAAAAAAAAACTCTTTGATACAAAATGAATAGTAAACTTATTTAAAGTTGGTAAATGAGTTTCCTTATAACTAGACGAAGTATCCCCCTCCTCCACCCAAATATACCATTAACGCTGTACTATTATGACGTCTAACCTGGGGATTGAATTGACTATTATTTTTACTCTAGGTAAGTGAGCTAGCATTAACTTGTAGATTGGTCAGCTCCCCCTCCCTTCTTTCCTGACCCAACCATTTCCCCCTCAAACTGTTTAAAATGCTAAAGAAAGCTTCTTTGATACAAAATGAACAGTAAACTTGTTTAAAGTTGGTAAATGGGCTTCCTTATAACAAGGCAAAGTACAACCCTTCCCCCACCCAAATATACCATTAACGCTATACTAATATGACGTCTCACCTGGGGATTGATTTGAGGATTATTTTCCCCCTAGGTATATATTGTTTTTCAGACGAAGTGTTTCGTTTTCAATCCGAACTTCACAAAGTGTACTTCCATTCAAAATCTGAATTTAAACTTATGGTTCATTTCATCCCCTCCCCCAGCACCAATCTTCAATTTTGAAGGGAGGGAATAAATGGGTCGCCCCAAGATCATAGCAAACAGCAAAATAGCACTGTTTCCCTTTGTTATCATAATGTTTTCCCATTATTTTTACACAAAACTGAAAAGAAATTAAAGTGTCACGTTATATGTCAGTCCCCAGCACTGCCTTTCCTTTCTCTTATTGGACAAAGCTCATGAGCTAATAGGAAAGAGTAACAAACAGAACAAACTGAAACACTACCAGACATCAGTAGAGACTAAGGCTTTGAAATGGGGCTAGGCGGGATGATAAAAAAAATAAAAGTTTGGAGTGGAAAGGTAGAGTAAGGGGGGGGGGGGGACAATCTGTAAAGAAGTTAAACAACATGTGAGGTTGTGCTCAAAAAAGCAGTGTTTGTTTAATATATATATATATATAGATATATCTTGCTGCATTACTTTCCGTAAAATGGGGTGAATCGGAACACTTTTCAGCTTTGAGTGTAAAAAAAGCAGTTAAAAGATTTTTTTTCAATTTGATTTTTTGGGTAAAAACTTCGGTCTTGCTTTAGTTTTGATATTCCAGGCAAAGACAAAACATTTTGAACAATTTTAAAATCATATAGGAAATTATGGGTGTTCCGAATCACCCCGCTGATAGGGGTCAATCGAAACACATGTTAAAATTTTTCTTTTTTTCAATTTAACCTGTAATAGGTCTCACAAACATGAGTAACATTGATGGGGGAGAATAAGAACAGATAATTACTGTCAAATAAATGTATAATTTCAATACCAGTAAACGTTTATAATTTGTCAAAATTCAAAATAATTTTGAACTTATGAAAAATAAAAAGTAATTTTAGGAAATGCTTTTGAATTGGAATACAAAGATTTAACATGAATGGAAGTCACTCATGTCGTCCACAAATATGTACTTGTCCTTAAAACTAGCAATTTTGACTTGGCTAAAATCTTTTTCATAACATCTCCTGGGATGAACTCTGCCTTTTCTTTAGTTTTTTTTAAATTTCTGGGTTTCGGGGATTGTCCCGAAAGATTTTTTCGCTTATTCATCACTGCCTGTGTGCTGGACTTTTACTACATAAAGTCTATGTGACTTTCCTCCTCGGATTTTAAGTAAAAAGAAGTCTCCCGGAGAAAAAATCTTTTGAAATCTGCAACTTTTTGTCATTCTAAGATCTAGTTGTTCACGAGAAGTGATAAACAGTAATAAATCCTTGTCCTCGTCTTGATTAGAAGAATCGGGGTTAGAATCTTGATTTTTCAAACAGTTTCCTTCAAATAAGTTTGAAATGGAACAACAGAACTAAGTGTTCCGATTCACCCCGCATTTTTTTTTCCTATGGCATTTTTCAGAATTCTTCCTTTTTATAACACAATTTACAAAAAATGTGAATTCTAATGTGGTATTCTGTTGTTCAGATACATGTATAATTGAAACATACCACTCTTAGTTTTTAAATATAAGAAAGTTTGTTCTTGCATATGAAGTTTTGCAGTCTATGAAAATGTGATGTTTTCTAGCATTTCACGTGCAGCCTTTCCTCAGAAGCCAGTAGCGTTGCCAGATTGACAAAAGTAATTTTTTCCTACTTCCTATGATCTTACCTTTCTAAAAAAAAAATCATGGCGAAAAATACCCAATAGTATATTTATGAAGAATTTCTTTGTACGGTCGGGAAGTTTTGTTCCGATTGACCCCGCTGTTCCTATACACCCCATTTTACGGTTCCTTTACAACAAAATGAAAAAGAACACAAACGATTAAAAAAATTAAATAACAGCTGCACACTAGATAATGTGGAAAGATAGTTATGGGGACACAGACATATGATTTGATATTTTGATTTATTTTCAGTTTTGTTCGAAAAGAATAGAAAAAACGATGAGAACAAGGCAAAACAGTGCTATTTTGCTGTTTGCTATGATATTGGGGCGACCCATTTATTTCCTCCCTTCAAAATTGAAGATTGGTATACTGGGTTAGAAGATGAAATGAATCATAAAGTTAAATTTCAGATATTGAATGGAAGTACACTTTGAAGTTCGGATCGAAAAGAAACACTTCGTCTTAAAAACAATATATATACCTAGGGTGAAAATAATCCTCAACTCAATCCCCAGGTTAGACATCATATTAGTATAGTGTGAATGGTATATTTGGGTGGGGAGGGGGATACTTCGTCTAGTTATGAGGAAACCCATTTCCCCACTTTAAATAAGTTTACTCTTCATTTTGTATCAAAGAGTTTTTGTTTTTTTTAAACATTTTGAACAGTTTTGAATTAAAAAAGAGTGGTTGTGCGGGGGAGAAAGGGGTAGGGGGTGAATCTGACAAATCTATAAGCTCATGCCAGCTCACTTTAAACATATTCATGTTTGTTTACTACTTTGTAGACCATCACGAGCAACAGAACTTAGTATTTAAATAAATAGAATCTAAAAAATATCATTTTTTTCCTGTACAGTTTTATTCAAAAATTCAAAAAAATATGATCCCATTGAGATCCCAATCTAAAAATTTGAACAAACATAGATAAAATACACAAGAATTTTTGAGAATTTTTTCAAAAAAATTCATTATATGTTTTTTGAGAAATTTAAATTTGAAATTTAAATTTCATTTTTTGAAAAAGAAAATTTGTATCAAATTAGTCATGTTGCATATCAGATTAAGCGGCAACTAACGTACTTTAAAATGCCATTTACCAAATTGTTCTATCTATATTTGATGCCGAGTTATGGTCCCTTTTATGTACCCTTATCCATGGAAAAACGAGGGTTTTTCCAAAGTTCAAAGTCTCATAAATGAAAAAATAATAGAGATAAAAATCCAAAAATTGAGACTTTTGATTACCTCAAGGGGTACAATTGATGAGCCAAGTGTGAAAGAAATACAAAAATGTAAGGTAAAATTTTTCTCAGATTTCGGATCACTTGACGTGGAATGACCCAATATTTTTTGCTGATTTCATTGACTGCTTACCTTATCAAATTATGTATATATGATTTTTTTCATCCACTTAAATTTATGCAATTCAATCATTGGAAGGCAATCTATTTGTAATCGTCTTCAGACCTTTTTTTTTTCTTTGTATCCCATTTTAAAAATTCTAGCATCTTTGTTTCTTACTATACCAATGTTATATTTTAGTGTACTGTGTTTCATACTTACAAATACATCAGTGCAGTGTTGCAAATCATACCTGTAAACTTTTTAATACATTAATAAGTGGAAACTGATGGGTTGCAACTCTCAAGAGTTTTATTTTATGTGAATTATAATAGTAGTAGTGGCAGATATGGGGATCCTTGTCATGATGCTATATATTGTTCGTAATTATTTTGCTTCACGCAATCTTACACTTTAAAAACTGGTCAAGCTTGAACTTTCTTTCAAATCCTTCAATCTCACTCTGAATCATGCAGATGTTCATCTATTGGATTTGCTTGGTAAATATTTCATTTTATGACTTGTTTCAGTTCATTGCAGCAGATGTCAAATTTAATAGATTATACAGTGGTGCTGAGTGTAGTATAGTAGCTTTTACTCTCCTATCAATTTCCCAGTTTATATATACTTGACTCTAGTTGGTTTTCCAATCTTATTTTCTTTTCGGCCTACCTATGTTGTTATGCTAGTTGGTATTTTCTCATTTTTAAACTTTTTTACTCATCAGTATAGTTTGTTTCCTCTAATGTGTAGGGAGACTTTTTATTTTTGTTTTAAATTGAAATAATGATATTAATAGAATTAGGAATGCTTCAAAATTAAAGTCTTAGCAAAAAAAAAAAAAAATGTTTCCGCTATGGTACAAATGTAAACAGATTTACATAATGAAACATTAGGCTTCTCATCGTTAGGTCTTCTGGCTAAGGTATTTAAAAAATAAACTACATTTGCTAAACCTGTATCTTTAAGTTAATTTACCCCACTCATAATTTTATTACCTGTTTAAATATGAAGCTGAGTTTCTAAATGTAGCAAAGGCACTAATTGCTTCTTATTGTGATCACTCACTGAATGTAATATTGAAATGTTGTTAAGAAAAGTCTGATTTTCCTATGCTACTGAAAAATGTTGAATTTTTGACTTTTCTATTTAAATTTTGTAACAAATCATTCAGTTATTTTTGAACAATGCTTTTTAAGTGCCATTTTATTTCTTTCACATATAGGAGAAATAGCTATTCCAGATCTTGTTTTGTCACTGGGCTCGGAAGTTTCACAAAAAATGAAAAAGCAGTGTGGTGGTCTTCAGACATTTTTACGAAATTACAAAAATTTATTTCATGGTATGTTTTTCTTTCTTTCAAAAAATTTTTTCATCAGTATATCAAAATATTTTTTCAAAGGGGGGGGGGACTGACTAAGACTTAAGATATACATATTCCTTGAAACCCCTCAAGGGCAAACATTAATGGGACAAACATTTTTGTTCATAACAGAAGGGTGTCCGCAAGACAGTGGTTTAATCATGTTATTTTTTTTTATTATTAGTTATTTTTTTATTACTCTCCACATAAATATATTTATATTATACACATTAACAACTCCATAACTTTTTGATTTACTGGCGTTTTTTTTAATCTATCTATAGTAATCAGTAGCCCTATTTTGTCCTGTTGTATTACAACAATTTGCATTTCTGAACCATATTTGATGCACCAACAGAGAAAGAAAATTTTCGAATTCATTATTATCTCAAAATTTTCAGTACTTTGAAGAGTGTGACCTATTTCTTCATGTGGCTTTCATGAACTTCTAGCTTTGTATCTTTTCTTGTACTGTGTCCTAGTGCTAATGTAGATTTTTACCCCTTTTGGGACCATGATAATGTCTGCGTGATAGTGCGATTCTCCTTCCGCAGCCCGCGTTATCAGATGCGTGATAAGCCTTTCCTTGTCTTGAGGCCCGCGTAATCTCAGTTTTAACAATTTAATAGAATTTTTAAATGACACTAGATGGCGTTTGAAATCCGTTATATTTTCCAATGAGCTTCTACAGAATGATGCCCTTCATCATATGCCTTTAGTTCTGTGTTTTTTTCCCCCTTGATCCGGGGCCTAAAAGCAAAAGTGCAAGTGTTGCCACCTTTCAGCTGGATTAGTCATTTAGAAGGCTGTAATTTATGGTGCTTACTTCTTTTGTATCTGTTTGTATTTTAGTGGAATGGAAAAGATGAAAGTTAAGGGTGGGAGTAAAAATTTTAATCCTACATTTGCTAGATCACTTTTTGTGCGGCTAGGTTGTGCTTTGTTTTAATCGGCATGAATGAAAGACTTAAAGTCTTTACCCGGGCGTAGGATGTTTCAATTGATGAACGAGTGAGAGCTAGAAATGAAGGAGTTATTTTCGAGTATTAAAGAATCAATGAATCTGAAGCTGTGGCAAATGGGAGGGGGGAGAGAGAATTTTAGTGTAAGATAATGGCAAGCAGACATCTAGGCTTCGAAAATTTTGAGCAGTAATTAGCATTATATATTGCACACCTGTATCGTACATATTTCCGTTTGTATATTTAATGCTTTATTTATATTCTGAATACTTTTTTTCCAAATTTATAGCTTATTAAAATGTAAATACACATATAACATTGTGTTATTAAAATTAACACATTTTTTTCAAAAGTCGCGATTTTCTGTATAGTATTCTGAAAATCTTCGTTGTTACATATTAAGAGACTATTAATGATTGTAAACTGTAAATTTCTGCTCATTCAATTTTTATATTAATTTTTTTTTAATTTTTGAATAAAATTAACCCAAGTAGCACACTTCGTTGAATAAAGGTTGCAAAATGGTTATTAACGTTGTGACAACCAATTAAAAACATTTATAAAAGGTTTAAACGTTTTTTGTGCTACCTGGGAAGGTGAACTTAAAAAATCACACGGCCTTGTGAACACGTTTACCTGTAGAGCGCGGGCCTGGGAGAGTGCTTCTTTCTTATTCCACTGGTCCTGAAGGGGTTAAGGATTGTTGTCTTTACAGGTTGGCTACTTTAAGTGACTGAGTTCTCAATCTAGCACTATTATTGAGTATGGCCTTATTCTAACATACTATCAACGTCTATGTTTTGAATCTAGGGGAAAATTTTAGGGAAAGTACCTTTATCCTAATAGTGACTTTTATGGACTAATTCCTTATGGGAATTTTCTAGATGTGTATGTATCGTATTTTAAACCTTAGGGACTAGATCAGAACCTTCATGGTCCTTGTCCTCATACTTTTTAAGACTTCTTATGGTCATATTTTTAAGAACTAAATCCGTATTATACTGGAGGCTTTAATGAGTGTAACCCTAATTCTTATAAGTCTGTTAGGGACTAATGTTAAAATAATCAGAATCTTAAAACTGTGTTGTCCTTAAGAGACACGTAAAAATTATCCTTACCATAATAGATTTTTAGACTCTTTTTTGTTAATGGAACTTTTAGGGACTGCATCCATTTCCTAATCAGATTTTTCTGAAACTAATATTTTTATATACAGGAATTTTAGGGACTGTTTCATTGTGCTGATGAGACTTCTTGGAACTGTATTCTTATACTATTATGGATAGGAGACTGTAGCCCTAATGTGAAGTTTACTTTTTGCTTCACTATCATAATAAAGACATGAACTAACTTCATCATCATCCTGATTGCTTTATACAAAGGACTTTTTTAGGGAGTGAGTCCTTAATTCACAAAAATCTTCATGTGCATAAAAGCAATCCTTTGTCTCCATTAGTCTTAAACTTTGTGTGTATTGGGGGGGGGGGAGGACTGTTGCGAAATAAACCCTTTTCCTAATGGAGACTCACTCCAAAAAAAAGTCTTGATTTTTTTAAAGAGAATTTTTAAAAGTGTCACATTAAACACAAAACAGTTGTGAAATATATCTGTTCATGTAAAGACGGTTCAAAATGTACTAGTAGGAGTACACAGAGGCCTTAAGCTCTATTAAGATAAAAGTTTGTCCTAAATAGGCCAATTAGAATAAATAGTTTCCTAAACAGTCATGTAAAATAAGGGCATATGTCCCCAAAGAGTATCTATATAGAAAGAAGGAAGTTTTGAAAAAGTCCAACAGATTGGGATGAGAAGTCCCTATTGTGTTTATGATAAAAGTATTCATGAATTAAGGTCGTATTATCACCAAAAATCCAATATGATAAATGCATACTCCCTGAAAATTCATTTGGAAAATAATTAGGCCCTCAAGAATACCTTTATGATAGAGCCACATTTACGGAAGAGGTCCTTTTGAGGCTATATAACGCAGGGACAGTTAGAAGAGAGGTCCAGTTTACAAAAACAAAAAAAAAAAGTCATTTTTTACACATTCCATTAGAGCTAAGAATAAAATTCTTGAAGTTTCCATTTTGGATTTTAAAATAAAGAGTCTTTCAAAATTACATATCTCAATAACAACTAACATTTAATCTCAAAACTCTTCATAGTCAATGAGAGCAGCGTCCCTTTTGGGAGAGATTTTGAAGGGCATTTGGATAGTTCTTCGTTGTTTGTTTTTACAATCTTCTCCTCTCTCAAAGAGTATTTCACACCTTTTAAAAATGAGTATTAAAAAAAAAAAAAAAAAAAAAAAAAACCCCAAGCTTTGTTTACAATAATTCTGAAAAGCTGTGCTAGAGTGCTCACTTATTTCCTGTCTAAGCAGAAATGATAGCAAAAATTGGTATAGCTCTATGTGTTAATAAGTTGTTTACTTGCTACTAACTCATAACACCCCATTTTTTAAAAATCTCCGTAATAAGAATCAGTATCATAGTGTTGCTTGATCTCCTAGTGAAATATTACTCATTCCAAAATACTCCTGCTTCAAATCCTCTGTAACTTGACAGCATCCTCTGGTGCAGGACAGCTGAAACTAAATCTTGTTTACAAGAGCTGCATATCTCCACCCTCTTGGTATGCTGGGTATGCTTGGTATGCTGGTGCCCTTATGCACCACATACCAAGTCAACGATGCAGCCAATTGGACATCAATTGGAAAATTGGTTGCTTTCTCCTATTGGCACTTTCTTTACACTGATTTGCGCTGAAATCAGTATCATTAGTTCCCACTTAGAGTGATTGAATGCCTCTTATTAAGCATTCCTTGTTGTTCTGCTATCTTATTATCTTTTATCTGAAACTCATTTAAACAGCAACTATGCTCTTCTCTTTTAAGCCCTTCACCATACATTTTTTCTAAATGGCATCCTTTGTTTTTAAGTCTAAAATTTTGGCTAGCGCTCACCAAATTCTGCTCTTCTCTCATTAATCTCGAAATTAATTGCAACTGACACAGAACAGCAAATTCTCACGTCTCTTTTTAGCCTTTTTATCTTCATTATCCCTTAAGGCTAACCGAACTTCTAAAGCTAGCCTCTTGGATTTTAATCCTACCACCTCACACATTTTGTACTAATACAGTTCTTTTCAGAAGTTAAATCAGAAATTTCCTTGTAATCTGACAAAACCTTTGACACACATCATAGACCCTTTTCATTTAATAAAAACTAGCATCAGAAAGATCACATTGGCAGAAGAACTGTAATGAACTACGTGAGTAAAAAATTAATTTTCTCGCTGATCCTACATATTCTAAAATGAAGAGGCCTGTTTCCATCTCATTGTCACGCGCACAGAGTAGAAAGAAGGAGAGAAATGTTCTACGGATGCGCTAGTTTGAAAGTGGCAACGAATTCTCACCACCGCCAGAGGATGCTACTCGACAATCCCTCCCTATTTCCTACGGGAATCAATGTAAATGATACTGAATCTGTCATCTTTTTAAATGCTGCTACGGGAAAGAAAAAAAATTTTTCAACTGGATTTTGGCGTAAATCTTCGACGGACATTATGAATTAAATATGATTTTCCTCCCAGGGAAATAGGTGCCGTATTCTTTGAGAAATAGGTTTAATCGAATGCACTTACCAATTTGCCAAATCTGACAGACTCTGTCATTTTTTAGTCTGCTATTGGTAATAATATTTTGTTTTCAAATGGAATTTTGTGTAAACCATCGATTAACATTATGAACTAAATCCAGTTGAAAAAAATTTTTTTCTTTCCCGTAACAGCATTTAAAAAGATGATAGATTCAGTATCATTTACATTGATTCTCATAGAAAAAGAGAGGGATTGTCGAGTATCGTCCTCTGGCGGCGGTGAGAATTCGTTGCCACTTTTAGATAGCAGAGATTTAGCTCCTCCCTTTAACCTCCTTGGTCACGCGCATCTCTCCGTGGCCAAGCTTTACCATATAACACAGGCACAAATGAAAATTGCCACTTTGGGTTCTTAATAAGGGACTCTAATCATTCAAAATAAATATTTTATTTTTTATGAATCAAAATTTATTCTGAAATTTGGTACTCGTAAAATTTTGTAACTTACTATGCAAATTGTTTCGAAAAAATTCGTTTCAGTACTTATTTGGTGCCAAGTAATTGATAATGTAATACAATGTAAATTACAACTAGTGTTCACATTTTAAGTTTTTCATAGAAAGCTTCTCATAGGCCATGCATTATCTGTATGTGCTAAGTAGGCATAGATATACATTGGAACAATCCCATCCATCCCTATGATGGAGTTTGGCACCTTAGTCGAAATTTTTGTTTGATTGTTTTCATATTTTGACCTCAACTTCATATTTATATAAAGTTGATCTCTATAACGGTAATAAAGTTTTCCGTTTCTATTGAAACATTATAGTTTAACCCATACCTTAGCCACAGCAACGCGTGGCCGGGTCAGCTAGTTACATATAAAAAATCTGTGAAACTGGTAACATTAGCAATGAATTCAAAGAACAAGTATAAGTTTTCCAAAATAGAAAACGTCTTACTGTTACAGAATGAAGGTTTTTTTTTCAAATGTTTTTTCTCATTAGCATCTGGTGCTTTATTTCTAGTATACTTCTAGATCTTGTTCTTAAGAAAACACTGCTTGTTTTTTTTTTTTTTTTTTCAATTTTTGTATTTTGCAAATCAAAAGTAGATGTGCTATGCTCCAGAACTAAATTTAAATGACACTTTGTATTTAGCTTAAGTATGATGTCTTAAACAAGCCCGTCATTTAGGGGGGCAGGGGGGGGGGTCAATTGCCCACCCCTGACTTTGAGAAATCAATGTATTTACATATAAGTGGGTGTAGTTTTTGTTGTTTTCTGATGAAATTGTATTGTGTTTTCTACCTTTGACCCACCCTGGAAAAACTTGAAATGAGGTCCTGGTCTTAAACATAATTCATGAAAAAGTTACCAAATTTTATGATTTCAGTTATATTGAGCATTAAAATGGCTTAAATGTTAAAACATCAGCATATTATGTACAATCATTGGTCTCAGAGGGTCTCTGCATTACGTTTGCCCAAACCTCTTACAAAAAAAACTCTTTTAATTGTCTTTATACATTCATAAGCTCACAAAGCTTTTTCTTTGAAAAACAGCTTCCTTATTATCTCAATATTTATGTTTTTGCAGATCTACTTTTTAGCACTGAAGTATTTACACATTTATTGCTGGTACTCATTTAAAATTTTAAAATTTCTATTGTAATATGAAAAGATCTTCATAAAATTTTATTTTTAATAGTTCTGTGTTGAATACATTTCTTCTGATCTGTCATTTAACCATGCTATGTAAATACTTTTAGAATAAGAACCAGTATTTTTGTTTTTTTCCAAATCTGTAGATTTAAAAATGCATATATATGTTGATATAATCTGTAGATATAATAATGTATAATATTTGTAAGTTCTTCATTCCCTTTTGTATGGTTTTTATTGAAGTTTTAATATTTTATTTTGTAGTAATTAATGGTGTCGTCCGCTTACGAGTTCCTTCTGTGGATAATGAGTGGATGCATTCTAAAAAAAAATGGAAAAAATGTCAAGTGGACATTTTGCGCACCAAAAAATGTTATTTCCACTATCATCATCCTCAAGGATGTCCTATGTCTGAAGATCTTTGCAAATTCTCCCATGCAAAAATGTGATTTGTTTTTAAAATAAAATTTTTATTTTTAGAGAAATATTGGTCTATTTTTTTCTTTCTTTTATGAATTTTCGAAATTAATTCTAGTATGTAGGGATTTTGTTTCAATTTTGAAAAGACTGATGTTATTCAGGTTTATACAGTTCTAAATAGGTTTTTGTAACAACAGCTACACGTTTCTGAGTTAAACAAAAACTTCCTGTTTATGTTTCACTCAGTAGCATAACAAAATAATAAACAAAAATTTTCTTCAAGGAACTTTTTAAATAGCAGAATGAAATCCATATCACTGACATTCTTTTTAAAATTGGAAGCGGTTTTTGTGTCGAACTTTTTCGATATTTTGGACCCGAGGAATAACAGTACCTGTTACACTAGTTGAAAATGATGCATAACTCACTCAATAGTAGATTTACCTATAACCATAGTACTAAGGAGATTCCTATTCACTCCAATTTACAGTATATATCGTCCGCACCATGCTAAAGTTACGTATGTGAAAATTGGCACTTTTTAGGAGTGCCAAAACACTGAATATATTTTTTTCCCACCTGACGTGTTTGGTTATTTTCAATTTTTAAATTTTCATAGATATTTTTAAGTGTAAAACTATCGTTCGAAGGTATTTTAATTTATTTGTAAAATTCGAACTTGAAACACGTGATTTTTCACATTTGTTATTTTAGCATGGTGCCGATGATATGATGATAATATAGAAGGTAAAGCAGAATGTGAGTGAAATGCGCGTGACTTGTTATGTTTGATATTTGCAAGAAAATGTGCTATAAAAACATTTTACTTACTAGCTCTATGCTAAACCTTCTTTTAATTGAGTCATTTAGAATCAAAACCCGTTTAGTCTACTTAGAAACATAATTTATTACTCTAAAGTATGTGTTTAAAAGCTGATTTACCCATAGCTTAAAGTGAATAGGTCAAAAACCACTAGATCTCAGCAAAAAGGGATTATAAAGTAAAGGTTTTAAGTCAAAACCATTTAGATCCATAGATCTGCCTTCAGAGCTATTGATTTTAAGAAATTGATATAAATGGTTTAGATTCTAAACTACTCAATTATCTTCTAACCTTATACTTCAGTGATCCAATAACTGATTGTATAAAATGTTGCAAACAGCTTCATATGAAATGAAATTAAAGAAAATCTACAAAATATGTTTATTTGAATTTTATTAGCTTTTAGTGAAAATTTGAATAATATTGAGTTAAGACAAAAATGACTTGAAAATAGTTTCCGATTTACGACAGACTCCGAACTTTATACTACAAGTAAATATATATATGTATATATATATGTATTAGAATCTGGCATAACACCACACCTTGGTATTGTACAAGATATTAACAATTGTCAGAGCTATGAGTGTAGCATAGTTTCAATAATATTTATAGTAAAAGATATATCATTCTTGACAAAAACGATATTCGTTTGTTTCTGAAACGTAAGTATTCTGGCCATTTTACCCATGCTCCTTTATATAAATCCTTTAGTTAAACATGATATAGTGTATATAAGGAAGGTTACTACATTTATCATAGTATTTTATTAAAAAAAAATTGCTAGTTCAAGGAGTTGCATAGCTTCAGTGAATGCTGGGCATGTACATCATAAATAACATCTAGTTGGGCGTCTTTTTCCAAGAATGTTATTTACTTGAATGTTATTGATCAGTGCTGCTCCAGATTGAAGTATTTGAACAGATATTACAATATCATGGATTGGATTCACTTGGTTTTGTGTCAAAAATGAGATTGTTTGTACAACATGTTAAAGTGAATGTTATTTTTGCAGTTAATTTAAAAAGCGACGAAGAATAGGTTAACTGTTTTTTATGAACAGATCCGCCATGTAGTCTTTTAGTATTTTTTTGGTGTAAAGCACATAGAAGCGTATCTAAGCTGAAATAATTATTATCACTCAATTTTTGTTGTTTTTTTTAATATATAAGGTTCAATTTCTCTTTTTTGGTACTTTTTTTAAATCAATCAACACGGTTGGAAGTAAATGATATAAGTTGCTTGAATTTTT
The DNA here is from genome assembly GCA_038373865.1 of Uloborus plumipes. NCBI lineage: Eukaryota > Metazoa > Arthropoda > Arachnida > Araneae > Uloboridae > Uloborus > Uloborus plumipes. The sequence continues at coordinate 45,502 of JAXGGA010008064.1, forward strand.
GAAATTAAAGCGTATCTAAACTTTTTAGACTTTTTTAAATTATGTTCTATGATTAGTATTCTTTTCCTGCTGAGATTTGGATGAGTTAAAAGACTTTAACTCATCCCAAACTTTAGCCAAATTCTAATCAACGATGGTTAAGCACAGATAGTTTTCTAGTTTCACGATTGATTCCGTTTTAAAGAAACTTCATTTAAACTAGAAGCTAATGTGTTCAAAGCTGTTTAAAACGTCTTTGTATTTTCTTACAGTAAAGAAAGAAATTCTTCTAGATGATGCCTACATAATCAAACATAAGCATCATAGTCCTACGCTATGCTAAATTTCATAAATTTGAACCTACATAAAATGATATATAAAATGATATTGTGTATATACAAAGGCACTTTTATGGTGTTGGTTTGCATTTCGTGGTGTGATTTTAAATCTGAATATTGATTATTGAATTTTCAAACATTATACACATTTGCTACTGAAACAATACTTAGTTTTCAAACTGGTGCAAATGATAGCTGTACTTTCACTGTTGGCTTAATTTCCTTCAGGAAATATTTAAAATAAATCGTGCAAAAGATTAAACGAAATTCTTAAAACAACACTTAAACGACACATGAGAAACATATAAATTTAAACAAATAAAAATTCCATTTCAAATCAAACAATAGCTCATAGTTATGTGTTCGTCAGTGCTATAAATATAGTATCTTGAACATATTCAGTAAGAATTAGTAAGTTAAATTTTTAAATATGATCTTCGTTTAATAGGACAATATATGTGGTTACCTTTTTATCCTTTTTGTGTGTCTAGAATTTGTCTTTCTAATTCTATTCTATTGCAAATATCAAATGTTATGTTTCAATTCTTTACCATTACATGATGAGTGATGAATAGCTATTTTTCCCCCTAGCACTTTTCAGTTGAAGTCGGACAAAGAGATAAACATATTAAGAAAGACCTTGGTGTTTTAAAACAGTAGTGCAATTCTACTTTTTAATGATTGTAAACGAATTAAAACAATTTTCGTTCATATTTCTCGCAGTTCAGTTAGGAAAACGATATATTGTTCGCTGTAAAAATAGACGCTATTAATGCTCACTCATAACCTGCCTTTAACGTGTTACCTCTTTTCTAATTCGTATTATTACTATTGTTTTTCTGCATTCCGGGTGTGGAATACTTTTCTAATATCTCCAGATTATCATTTTTCTATAATCCTTACATATAAACAGTTTATTTGTTTATTATATAATTATTATTTCCTCTTTTGATGAGACTCGTGTATTATTCTTTGATAAGGTATATATTTTAGAAGACAACAGCTGAAATATTTTAATCGAAAAGGGGAAAAAAAGTAATCCATTAAAACTAATCCAACCACTAACTTGTTTCTGTATTTTAAATAAGCTATTTTTGTTAATCACAAGATTTTTACATTTTTAAAAAATAACGTTTGACCATGCTGTTTACGAAAGCATCGAGTCAGAGAATGTAACGAAGATGTTATGATGGAAATAACTAGCGTCGCAGACCTTTTTGGAACAGACCTTTTTGGAATAATAACCAAATTAAATCCAGTACTTTGTGTGTTGAAAAGGAGCAAGGGTGTAGCCATAATTCCGTCTCTTTCCGAAACGTAACTAAGAAGAGTGTTTAGCAAATCTAAGGCACACTTTCAAATAAAGTCTTTGGTGTTCGAAGCTTGGATGTTAAGTTTCATGGTCTAGATGTAGATGTCAGAGCAAAAGAAGTTTAGTTCTGGAGACTGGGGGCAGCACAGTCACCAAAACAGTTCGGTGTCCTCATCCTCGCTGTCGCTGCCCCCATCAATTTGTCACAACACCGTATTGAAAACTGTCATAGACTTTTTAATATGTTCATCCTGCAATAGACCACATCATTATAACAAATCATTATTAAATTGAAAAATAACTATTGCTAAAAATTAAAAGCAAAAGTGCAACATTGAAATGTGTAAGTTTACTGCCAGCATTGTCTTTGCATCAATAAGCTCACATCTTTTGCATTGAAAAATGCATTCCGAAACACTACAGTACTACACATTTGTACTTTTCTACGTTGTATTTTTGCTTTTATTAAACATCAATTTAAAATTAAAAACAGTAAAAAGCATATTTTTTCTCTGTATAAGACAGGATTTACAATATCATTGCATAACAAGACATTAAAACCACTTATCCCTCCACTTAACCCCCCTTTATGCCACTTATCCCTCTTTTCAATAAACGTTTCCGATACAAATAATATTTCAAATTATAAATCTACCTACATTCACAAAGTCTTAATTTTCTTACATTTATCTAGCTTTGACAGATTTTCGGATATTGTTTCGGTACAGGTCTGATTCATTTAAAGTCGCTGCAGGGCACAATAGATTTTTTGGACTTAGTTTCTGAGAGAAAATAATTTTAATCCAGTTAATATCTGTTGTACTAATTTTGGTGAAAACAACATTTCCTGGGGTACTTGCCATTTAGACTTTTATACTTAAACAGTTATTTTTAAAATTAACCTTTAAGTGGAGTTTTCAGCGATAAAAAATACAATAAACGCCTATGTTATGACATAGCCAATGATTTAAGAAGAAAATAATAATTACAAAACAGCGCCATTTCTAGTTTTGGACAAAAAATGACCTCTAAGAGGGTTTGTGTGTAGGGGGGGGGGATCTCCGATTGGCTCCCCTTCTAAAGATGTTTTTTTAATACAATGTCTAAACTACTAAATTTCATGATTTTATCACAAAATGCAGTTAAAAAAGGAAACAAATTAAAGTTCAAGAGCTTGAACCTATCAGTTCATATTGAAATTAAAATTAGTTTAAAAGATTTGAAACTTTTAACTGAGAAGTGAAGGTATTTCTTATTAATACAGTTACTTTCTTTCAAAAGTTAATGAGGCATTAAATTGATTTACCTTAGAACAGGAATCCATAAATTCTTCAATTGTCACAACCCCATCTTTATTTTGATCCAATTTCTGAAACAAATAAACATTTACAATATCATAAGTTGAAATTTTATTTATATACTAGCCACAAGCGGCTAGATACGCTGTTCACTTTCATGTCATTCACCTTTCACAAAACGATTATCGCTTTCAGCGGCTACTTAGGTAAAAATTCCGGGGCGGTATTCATCATTCTATATAGATATTAATTTTAATAAAACATGTGAAAGCTGTCTGCTATCACTCACTGAAACTCGCCAATCTACTCATTAAAAGAAAAAAACATTTTTACACTATTGTGTGGTTTCCTAGTTAGAATGCCAAAAAGTTCCAGATTTAAAAAGATTTTTTTTTCAGGAGACTTCCTTGTACTTAAAATATATGGGAAAAGGTTATACAGACTTTATACAGCAAAAGTTCTGTACTCAGACAACAATGAATACGTAGGAAGATTTTGCAGGAGGATCTCCGATACCTGGAGATTTCAAGACGATAAAGAGTACGTGTATAAAGAAATATAAAAAAGTCCAGTAACTGGTTCATAATGATGATTTGATGTATATTCAGAAATAAAATATTGATAGAGGCATTAACAACGGAAAATTGTAGTGAAAAACTAGCTATAAAAGTTATATTATTCGTGCCGAACAGCCGCTCATTGAAAACGAAACATCCCTCGCTCGTCGCTACAAGTGCTATTTTTTTAATATTAAAAAATATCTTTGACTTTTATTGTTAAATAAAATAATCCACATAATTTATTATGAATCTACAGATTAATTTTGATGTATCTTTTTTTTTTTTTAATTTTCATCCTAGTCTATCGTTTATATGCTCCCTCCTTCCCAGTCGATCTTAGTGTGCGTGAACATGGAAAGTAGAACGTCAATTAGCCCTAAACTGCATGATTTTTTGTTCTTTGAAAGAACTACACCCTTGTGCAAATTAATTGAAACAAAATATTTTTTTCATGACTTTAAAATTATCACTTTATTCTTCACCGATTATGCTAAAATTAGTAAAAATATGGATGAGATAATTATATCCTTTACCTAACATCAATTTCCACAAATCAGAAGCTTATCTACTGTTCAAAGGCACCTTATTGTACCGGTCGGCCAGTCTATCGGTTTATGAAGAAACAGCTTCATAAACAGCTAAGAATTGAGCAGCTAAAAATTGGAGGGAACGACTATTTAGTGACAAAATTCATTTCATTATCCAAGGTCAACGAACTCAAGACGTACGGAGATCTTCAGGTGAAAGAATTCAGGTTTGCCACATGAAAACATTTGTAAATCACCCTAAAAAAATGTTCTGGGGTTGTCTCGGTTTCAATGGGGTTGGTTCCTTGAAGAATGTTGATAGTATGTTGTATTCTGAGAAATCTATTGCTATTCTGGAAATAAAATGCTTTACTAGTGTTGAAGGAACGATACCCACATGAAACGGTATTTTTCCAGCAGGATTTAGCCTCCTGCTATACGTCCAAATGACCAAGAAATTCATGTCTGAGAACCAAATTGAGACATCTAAATAGCTTGAGCCCTCCTGATATCAATCCAATTGAGAATCTTTGGACTATATGCAAAAATTGACTATTGCATGAAGTCAGGACTGTTCAACTATGGAGAAGCTAATCACTGCGCTAATTCATAGACACACATATTACAAATGAGTGTAAAAAATTGATCGATTCCATGGTTGTAGACATCATATTATGTTATAAAAACTTTTGGTTTTATATAAATTTAAACAAAATTGTTCTTTTTTTAGTTTTCTCAATTTTTCGAGTTTGTTTCAATTAATTTGCACAAGGGTGTATATATATTTTTCAATGTAATAAGAAAGCATTTTTAAAAAATTAATTTTGAGGATAGATGGTTATATTTGCTTTAAAGATGCCTAATACTTGCTTTTTATGCTTAAGTTGCCTTATGCTTGGTCATAAGTAAAAATAGTCCACGTAGCCAATTGGCAACGCTATGCAGTGTAGGGTTAATTTCGCTTTTACCGCTGAATTAGCCTTTTTTCACACTTCTTTATTCTGTGCTGTTGATTCAAATAAGAGACGAAATATTTAAATTTCATTTCTATTTCGGTTTGATTGAAAAAATACCGCTTGAATCGGGAAGTTAAATGGTTGTTTTATAAAATTTGTTGAAACACAATCCCTGTAACATTGACTCGAGACAGTTTGCCAAATTAAACTTCCGAGAAGAATAAAAAGAGAAACAAAGTGTTAAAAAGAAGCAAAGAAGAAATTCTAAAGATTCCAGTCTCAATTCTTCTAGTCTAGACATGGACGAAAATTTATTACTGTTTATCCTTCTGATGAGCAACTAGATCTTACCAGGGAACCACACGACTAGTGCAATAACGAAAAAGTTCGAATGGGTATAGAAGAAGACACTATCAAGAGTATTTACTACAAGGAAGAGTTACCTGAAACACCCTGTCCACGTGGTCTCTTGTAGTGAATTCCTCTAAAGGCGGGTCCATCGTTTTGCCCATCATGTCGTAGATTGCTGCCACTATCCGGCTCATTTCGTCTTTGGTGATGTGGCCATCACCATTGATGTCATACAAGCTGAATACCCACCGTAGCTTTTCTTGCAGCGATCCCCGAGCTAGCACCGATAAACCGATCACAAAATCCTGCAACACATCACATGCGTTCAATAATAGTAACAACACGTTTTGTGAAGCACAAGAACAGATGTAATAATAACGCATTTCAACGACGAAATATTTTTTGCAATTGTGAATATAATATTTTCCTCTAGGAAGATTTGAATTCACAGTGCGCCTCTGGTAAGTTGTCCTCCGACGTAGGCAACGTTTCTCCATTTTTCGAGCTATGCGAAAAGGTCATTGAGTTGGGTTACTTTCGTATTCGTTTTGCAAAAATTATCCAACTCAAATTCGCGGCAATTATTCCTTCCTATTACCCAAAAAGAGGGAAACATTGTCAAGTTCAGAGCTGAACATTTCAGAGTGGCACTATACTGCCGTGCTAAGCACAAAAGTCATATCTGCACTTTGATTTTGATAGATTTTACCTAAATACAATATTATACGGTCAGTTGAGAACGGGAAATATTTGTAAAAAGATTTTGAAAAAGTATCATCTGAATCAATACATGGTGGCCCAAAACTTTAAAGAGCATTATCTCAGTTTGAGCTCAACTGCGAACTTTTGTCAAAAAAAGTTTTTTGTTCGGTTTTTGTTACACATTACTTCAATGAATAGAAATAGAAAGCTAAGATGCAATGGCGCAGTTGGATAGAGGATTGCGCATAGAAATGCGTAGATCCTAGCTTCTATTCAGCTATGGGTTTCGATGCTTTTGATGGATTTATTTTTGTATTAAAATCGGAAAAGAAAATGTTAATTTTAGCATAGTAATTTAGCATGAATAATAGTTCTTAAAGGTGTTTTTTTGTTGTTGTTTCCTTAATGCTTCATAAAAACACGAAAGTAAGGTATCATTTTTCATTTCATTTTATTTTAAATCGGCGAAAAACGACAATTGAAGGGCTTGGAGGGTAAAGGGGCTAAGTTACATTTTGAAAAATGAACACTCAATGATACAGGCAAGCAAATTAAACTTGGTGCATCAAAAAATAGATGCCATTAGACCAATTTTATACGCACACTAACGACAAAACCAGAAAACAAAAAAGCTGCAACAACTGCAACAATAAAACTTTGAACTTTAATTACTCGCAAATTTTTGTTTTGTCACTTAACCTCTTCCTCTCCCAAGCCATTCAATTCACTTTGTGTCTGCTTTCGAGAAATTATCGTAGAAAAAAAAAAAAAGAAAAGAAAAAGACCGAATGCTTCGCGCGGGTCAGCTGGTATTTAAAAAAACAATGTCAAAATTCTAATGTACATCCTTCAAGAGTTTGAACTATTCATTTCAAAAATAAAGGAAGCGATGAGCGTGCTTCAATACACATCTAGAGAAAGAAATAGAGCTTACCGTAAACGTAATAGCACCAGTGTGGTCTTGATCGAATGTATTGAATACATAATGAGCATATTGACTTGTGTCTGCGCCTTTTGGAAAGTACTGAGCGTATATGCCTTTGAAAGTTTCTTCACGAACCATGCCGGATGGACACTCCTGAAAAACAGATTTGTTGCTTTAATCAAGCTTTGCCAATATTAATAAGAAACCAGCGTTCTTGCGAAGGAGATCGATTATAAGAAAGGACGCAATGTTAAATGCATGGTGTTAAAGCTACAGGTTGCATATGGTGTCTTTTAGAGTGAATCGTTGTTGCTCTAGTGGCATCCCCCAAAGTGTACCGTTTGACTCTCTAACGTACCCCTGAAGGTGCCATTTGGTTCCCTGTGTCACTCAATGACATCCCGTAATGGTATAGGGGGCTAAACGGCCACCTTCCTTCAAGGGTGCAGCAAGGAGTAAACTGGCATCCTTCGGGGAAGGGGGAGGGGGCGCTAGTGGTACAACGTTTGCAAAAGGTGCCCTGCGCAAACTGTATTTTAAACAGTGTATTGTTGGTCAAAGATTTCTCGATGTCATTTAAACTCCTTGACATGAAATGATGCCTTGGAAGCATCAAAGAGAAACTTCATGAAATTAACGAAGTTTCGGTTCGAGATATTAAATGCTTTGTCATGGTACACGAAATGTTTTCGTGTCAAATTTTTATTCCGGTTAATATTTCGATGGCAAGATTTGTAGCATTTCGGAAAATATTTAATTTAATTGCTTTTAAGTGTCTGATCAATGCCGCTGGTGTACAGTCTGTAACAATTAACAGAATGAAGGGGAGAGAGGGGTTGGGTCAAAAAGGGGTGGTTGGGGAGAGCTTGTCGTACCATATGTTAGGGATTCACTGATTAATTGGCAGTGACCGATTAATCGGCAAAAATATTACAAATTTTGTTTTTTTTTTTTTGTTTAAGTCCACCTTCACCAAGAAACTATGATAAAAATTTTTATTAACAGTAAATAAATGAAGTTTTCTGCACTCCTTACAATAACATATAGTATGAAAGTGTACAGAGTAAAAACAGTACAAATACAATGCGCAAAACTGATTGGAACATCAAAACATAATATTAAGATCAAGCTGGAATGCGAGAATGTGAATGTTTCATTTATAAGTAATTTTCAGAAATAAATAATTTTCTGTAAATCCAAGTATAACATGTAGTAGTGTAGTGAGTAAAAGCAAAACAAATAATTTAAAGAATGAAATACAAAAAAACTTTCTGTTGATATAAATGATTTAATAATTTAATATTCCTATTTTGAATAAATATACAAATTTAGACAATGTGTAACATTTTTCATGCGTCGATACTTTTCTCCTTAGTTTAATGCTTTTAATTTACCTTTAATTTTCAAAGCATAAAATTCTTAATTAAAAAACTACTCATAATTGAAAAATAAATTTAAATTAAAAATGCGAAAAATGGAGAAAAAATTTCTTCTCTCAGAAATAAACAAGTAACTGTTTCTAAAATCGGAATGGTAAAAGAAAGAGGAAAAGAAACAGTGATTGTGGAATTGGTAAAAATAAAAACCCTGATCATTAACTGGCCGATTATCAACTGCCGATTAATCGGTAATCGGCCAATTTGCTTATCGGTGCATCCCTACCATATATTAAAGTTAAAGTTAATTTTAGAATAGAAAAATTTTCAGATTTTATTGTAAAACTACGAAATCTCAAAAATCTTTTTCGTAATTTCAATTTTTCAAATATTTAAATATCTTTTAGAGGCAATTGTTAATATTATGGATTGAGTTAAAATTTTGAAAAATTAGTCATTTGAATGATGGAACGAATTGAAAAAAGTCGCATGAAATAAATAAAACTTCAAAAATTCCCTACTATATATATAAATTTTTTTTTAATACATTTTTTTCTCCTCCACCATCAATATTCCTACCATCATTTCTCAATGTTAAATTAATTGAATGTAAAGTGAATATTTAAGAGAAACATCGTTGGAATAAAGCCAAATCCCTAACTTAATGCTGCTTCCGAAAATTAAGTTTTCGTTGACCTAATTAGGTGTTGAGGTAGCCTTAATTGAAAACATTCCAAAACACCATCAGATTATACTTTTTTTTCGTTGCTTGTGCACAAAACGTTTCAGTAAACATTAAATTCCAGCATGGCATTAGTTTTGACTTATGTCCCAAAGCAGGGAAAAAATCAAATGAAAGAAAAAAAAAAAGAAACTCATTTCCTCTTACAGTTTTAGTTCCAACTTTATTCTTATAATGAAGTTAGTGCATTGTGTAAAAACAATTTCATTGATTTGCTTGAAAATCCTTTTTTGATACATCAATACTAAGTTTATCCGTAAGACAGCTTGAAGTAACGTCACTGCATATTTCATATTTTCGTAAGTATAGTTTTGGTAAGAAAAAATATAGGCTTCAAAATTATGATTATTGCTTATTTCTATTTTTAATTCACAATGTTTACGACGATTTTTATGAATGTTTGCGGGTAAGTATATCAGAAAAATAAATAAGCACATGATCAATATGAAAATGTAGGGAAATTATCGGGCACTGATTAAGTATGAATTAGAGGTACAGGGTGCAGTAAAAATTTTGACAAAAATCACATCATCGAATAAAAGTAAACAAACTTTGGTTTAATGAGTGTGTTTATTTCTTTTTGCTAACCACTTTCATTAGAAAATAACTTATAATGTATCTCGTAGTTTATTTATTGCTGTTTTTCCTTGTTGGCTTTTTTATAATGGCAGTCAAAAGATGTGCTATTTTAAAGTCGTTTAACCCTTTTTTGGTTTTTTGAATTGGGAAAAAATAAAAAAAATATTTTTACCGATTGTAAAAATCTTGAAAATTTCGGGGGTCTAAGGCCCCCTACGCCTTATGACCCCAAGAAAACTGTTTCTGATCGCAGGTACTATCTGTCGGCCTCTCAGTGAAGTACAAGGAGTGGTACTCAAAAGCTTCAGCATGATTCCAGCTATTTAGGATTCATAACACTAAATGAATACAAGCGGGACTTCAGAGTCCAGTCGGGGAACAGGGGGTTAAGCAAGGAAAACGACAGTTCATTTGTAATGTTTCAAGGAGCTTAGAAATGTGAGTCGATGTTCAGGAAGTGTACAAAAACTTACAATGAACACTTCCGTTAATCGTACACTGTTAACAATCTGGTTGCTTATCCCGCGATTTCCACGGGCAACGAAGAAGTAACAAAATTTGCTCATCCCGCGATTTTCACGTGCACAACGTAATTTAAAACATTATTCCGCAATTCCATCGTTTAAATGTCAGCAATGAATTTTCTGAAGCATTTGCACAGACCGCTCGGCCATTTTACAAGCCCGATAGCTCCTAATTTAGTAAAGAAAGGATTTCATCGAAAGTGTGGTTTTTATTGCTCAAAAATTGAAAAAAAAAAAAAAAAAAAAATAGTATTGTTGTTCGGATTCGGTGTAAAGAACATAAAGGTAGAACTTTTCTTGTACCTTGTTTCAAGATTTATCATATTACGAATAGTTTCTAACGTAATATGTGTAAATTTAGCAGGGGAGACCGGGGCAAGATGACGAGCCGGGCAAGATGACGAATTTCGTATTTTTTTCATTTCCCGCTAGGTAACAGCATCAACTGGTCATTAGAGATTCTTCTATCTATTCTTCGTTCAGCAATAGTATAAAGTTGCTGAAATCGCCGTTTTCAAGACAGTTCTGAAGTTGTTCTGGTTTACTGCTATCGCGATCTAACTTTTATCCATGTGCAAATAAGCGCTGATGCAAATACAGGTAAGATTTATTGCTTCTCATTAGTATTAATGCGTACCTTAGTTTAAATACTACCTATTTATATGAATAAGCACCAAATAAACGCATTTTTTATGGAAATAAATACGAATCCTTCAAAAATGGCAGTCTGGGGCAAGATGACGAAACGAAACACGGGGCAAAATGACGAGCTCGCCATCTTGCCCCATGTTTAGGAATTTATGAAACTATGTTGCCCCTTCTATTAAGTTCTTTAAATGCTTATTTATAGTTATACTAATTTATGTACTAATGTATATAATAATATATAATACTAAGTCCCTCATGCCCACCCCTCTTCCGAAGAATTAACTAATTGTTTGTTAATGATACACATAATGACATTTCAGATATGGTTCGACATTACAAGAAGAAATCCTCAAGAGGAGAATGGAGCAAAGATTCTATGGTGTCAGCTCTTGAAAAAGTTAAAGAAGGACGTATGAGCTGGAGCAATGAGGATACTTTTTTCTCTCTTTTACAGCACTTTTATCAACAAGTAAATTCAAACAAAGAACCTGCTGTTCTGTTGATCATTGATAATCATAAATCCCACGTAACTTTGCAGGCTATATTATATTGCAGAGAAAAATTCATTATCATGGTTGGGTTGCCTCCTATTACATCACATCGTCTCCAACTTCTTGATGTGGAATTTTTCGGCCCATTGAAAAGTTATTATAGTCAAGCATGTGACAACTATATGGTCACTCATCCAGGGCAGACCATCACAGATAAAAATGTTGGTGACCTTTTGAGCATAGCTTACTTTAAAGCCGCTAGAATTGCAAATGCAGTTCAAGGTTTTTTAGAAATGTGGGATCGAGCCGCATAATTCTCTTGTATTCAGCGATCATGATTTCGTTGCTTCAAAAACAACTGATCTTGATGCTGTTAAAGAGGGAACTGAAAATAATAGTGCCAACCCCCAGACCCTGTTAGTTAAAAAACCACATATAAAACATCTAGTAGATACACAATTGATGACAAATTCTGATTCCAGTGTAGAAAAGAAACCTTTAAGTGTTTTTGATTTAAAGCCATTGCCAAAAGCACTACAATGCGGCAAAAAAAAAAAGAAAAGAAAAAAAAATGAGTTCAAGTATCCTTACGAGCTCACCCGGCAAACAGCTGTTAGAAGAAAGAGCCAAGCAGAAAGAGAAAAAGGATTGTCTAAAAAAACAGAGGATAGAAGAACGTGAATCAAAAAAAGGAGTAAGAAAACTCAAACTTAGTTCCCTTAGCCCGAAATCAGAAAAAATCAGGCCAAGCAACCCAGTGGCATCAACTTCAAAGGATGGTGTAATAAGATGTACTGCAGAAGAATGGATCCAGTGCTGTAAATGCCAAGAGTGGTGGCATGAGGACTGTTCCAATTATGAAAATGGCACTTTTATCTGCGACTATTGTTAGCTGCACTACTAAACCCTTGTATATTAACATTACTTTACAATGCTTAATTTAATGCTTCTAAGATGTAGAAACACATTTATCATTTGTTAAACCATGTAACGTATTTAAAAGATAAAAATGTTACACCTTTTCTAGAGTCGTCATCTTGCCCCAAGGCGAAAGTCATCTTGCCCCGGTACTGGGGCAAGATGACGAATTGATAAGATTATAAAAACATAAGAAAATCATACCTTTTTTTCAATTTCAAAAAATAATTGGTAATATATTTTAGGCTACAAAGGACTACTCTAACGCCTCATATAAAAATAATTTTACCATCCTTAAAAATGAGTGAATAATAAGCAACGATTCTTAGCATCGTCATCTTGCCCCGGTCTCCCCTACGTAAGTTTTATATTGGTTTTTCATACATAAAAAAATATGCATATTTTTAAAGACTTCGTTAAGAAAATTGAGCAGTCAGAGGGTTAAAGCTACGGAAAACTGCCGGCGCCCACGAGTGAAATAGAAGCTGATTTGACAAGAACACAACAAATGATATCAGAGTTACCCGGTGATTCTCGTGAACGATCATTTGAGAAATCAATTTTTGAGAAATCAATTGGGCATGGCGAAGATTCGTGCGACCCGTCAACTATGTAGTAATCTTTATTTCTTTATTTTTATTGTTGAGTTTCTTCTTGGTGAAAACAACAAGTTGCAGAGCAACAGTTCTTTACGTACAAAAAGTTTTCATTATACTTCATGAGACGAAATTATTTTTTTCTTTTACTTTTGAAACTAGTTGAATTGAAATTAAACTGACGAGCAAATATAAGATTCACTTAAGGTCTTAAAGATTAGTCGTGGTTGGCCTACATTGTTCAATGCTTCTGAAAAAATGGAAATTTCTACTAATTAATTTATCTGATTTAGATTCGCAAGAGGCAGTTAGTAGCGTGTAGTCCAATTACTTTTTATTTGTAACCAATAAATATAAATATGCCACATAAACTTCGTGAGAAACATTTGTGGCGTATTTATTTTTAAAGGAAAAAGTGCTAATTTTAGCTTGTAATTGGATAATACCAAGTAAAATGGCTGCGAAAAATAAAGTCATTATTTTGACTTTATTTGACTTAGGTTCGATGCCATCACAAGTTTCATTTTTTCCTAGACTGTTTTTAAAGCATTGAAGTTTGTGTGTGTAAAATAAAAGAGTAAAAAATCAGTGTTTAAGTCAGCTGCCAGCTTGCAAAGCAAGCGAGCTTCAGGGTATTGATTCTTTTTGGATGGAAAAGGGCAGCCAGTCATATCGCCAGTT
>JAXGGA010008065.1:0-58998 GCA_038373865.1 Uloborus plumipes
TTTGAAAAATGTGTAAAGTTCGCTTTTAAAAACATAAAACACATTTATTAAGTCTTTTTTTTTTTTTTAAGTCTTAAGTCTCCCTTTTACTCAAGATGGAGTATGACTAACGTAACGTGACTAACGTAACCGTCGAATAACAAGCAGTAAACACACTACAAACTATTTATTATGGCTAGTCTCAATGATAATTACAATACTTTTTCAATTTTTTTAAACTTCTTATGTTGTATGATTTTTATTTATTTATTTATTTTTTAATACTTTTTTAACTTCGGTATTTTTTTTTCTTCGGCTGAGGTTGACATTTCTATGGAATGGAACTTTTTTTTCATAAAATCAAACCATTTTTAAATGATTTGCTTAAAATTGATCAGAGATGCCTTCTGTAATTTTACTTTGCACAAGTAAAGTCAAGTAAGGTCGTATTTTGCTCCCATATCTGCAAAATATCCCATAAACAGGACGTAAAATAACTTCATAAATATGGCAACGGCGAACTATTTCAAGCCAAAATGTATGTAAATCATTCCAAGTAGGAGTTTTAAGTAGATAAAAATTGAAAAAAATTGCTAAAAAAAACTAGGGCATAAATCGATTAATCGGGAAAGCATTTCTGACTAAACTAAGTACTAAACTGTAAAACTGCTAATTTTTCTGTAATAAACTGAAATTGATAATTTAACAGTTTATCACCGTGCATTTTACATTTTTAAACTGGAACCTTTGCTACCAGTATTGTATTATACTTTTATTTTTACAGTATAATACAGCTAATTTTATGGTAATAAACTGTAAAATTGCTAATTTTACAATAATAAACTGTAAAATTGCTACTTTTACGGTAAAAAACTGTAAAACAGCTAGTTTTACAATTAATTACTGTGCTTTTACAGTTTTAAACTGGAACCTCTGCTGCCAGTACTATACTGAAAAAACAACAGTTCGTTTTTTTGCAGTGTCCCGGCAAATATAATGATCAAACTTATTTTGGTGTGATGGTTATGTTGGGCAGTAGAGGGGTTTAATCGTATTGTCATTTTGGTACACAAACTGCTCTTTGAGGCTATTTCATGACACTGAAATAACAAGTAGATAGTCATAATTACGATCATTTAAGCCATTCAAGTTCCAAAGCGTGTCATTATAATAGCTGATTCAATTAAAGAACTGGGAGGGGTGCTTTTTAATAGCTGATTTCCTTGTTTAGATGCAGGGGAAAAAAAAGCTTCCTGCCAGCATGACTTTTTTTTAAATATAAACCCTTCAAACGATTGTCATTGCCTTGAAGGAACGAACTGATGGTTGCTCAACTAAGGCCAATTCATTCAATTAACGCAGAACAGAGTTACTAACAATAGAGCAACATTTGAAAGGTTTTTATTTGTCGAGATGCTGCAGTGAGACCTGCTACATTTCGTGAGATCTTGGAAGACCTTGTAAAACAGCTGCTTGACTCCTCTTTTGTTTAAGTGACAGTTTGTTTTTTGTCATTTAGATTGCGAAAAATTATGATGTGAAAACTTAAGAACTTGGTACAGAGCCTCTGAAGTGGCTGCTTTGTGGTATAAAAGTGAGAAGACTTCTGTACTCAGTAAGTTTTGTAGTTTAATTCGATTTTCTTAGAAAACCCTAAAAATTAGTTTTTATCTTTAATTCCATTTCTCGAATGATGATCGTTTTTGGTGCTGAATAGGTTTTTAAATGCAAAAGTGCATTATTAATTTTATAATCATGAAGTAGCACTTTCTACTAAAAAAATTGAATCTGATTTTTATATGGATTTGTTATAACAAGAATGGTTTTCTGTTTAAAACCCATTAGTCTTTTTACTAACTTCACACTTCTACACATAAAGAAAGACGTTTACATTTTTATAAGAGAAAGTTGATTCTAGCTGATTTTATGCAAGTTTTGAATGAGACATACAAATGATTGATTACGTTTATTAAAATTCATGACGTTTTCTATTTATATCAACACTTTTGCAACTCCTTTCTCTTTTCACAAGCCTGCATACTGTTCTTCAAGTTTTGCTTTTTACTTATGTATTTATACAGAATCACCTAGTTGTAATTAAAAGTGTTTGTTATTTCATTATTTTTTAGTTAATTTATCTTTACTCTGTATATTATCTATATTACTGCTTCTCACTTACTTTTAGCATCGGTATTTCAGGAATAAAATTAGTTATTCCTTTTATATTTGAGTCATTCCATACCACCTCACCGAATGGGGGTCGCACGACCGACTCGGATTTTCTTTTAATTTGGCACACATATTGATCATATAGAGGCATGGAAAAGTCCAAATTTTTAGGTTCCTGCTCCACTTATTTTCTGAGATACATGCCCTCAAAATTTGTCCGCCACGTCAAAATACTAAAAAAGTGATGTTTTATAATCATTTTTTATAAAAAAATGTACTTATGCAATATAAAAGTGTTACATATCTATGGAAACTAGTTACTCCAGGCATTTAGAAAAAATATTAGATTGTTCATAATAAAAATTGCTAAGGTACAGGGCTCTTTGAAGTTGTCATCACAAAAACTCGATTTTGCCGATTTTTCTAAAATTGAGGAATTTATTCCAAAGAAAGGAAGACATAACCGAAGGTTTACTCACTTTCTGGTAGTGTACAGATGTTTACTATAAATGGTTACACATTGCATAATTTGGGTTTCTCAATCCTTCTTGGAAATATTTAAGCTTAAAGATAAGCCATAAGGCAAAAACATGCGTTTTTGGCCATCTTGGCAGCCATTTTTCTCATAAAAGGGGACCTGTAGAAACTTTAATATATTTTTTTAAACAAGACACTGATATGTTAACTATTCACAGGAAAAGAGTTTACTTTTGACTATTTTTTGCATTAAGAGATATCCTTCTGACAGTATATGCATGTTTTTTTGCGACGACCATATGCTTTTGTTCCCCCTCTCATGGACGTAAAATTAATTAAACCAAAAAATAATGATATATTTATTATTAGCTGTATTATCTACCCAATATGTCATGAAATTTAATTTATTAAAACACTGAACAATAAATTAGATATTTGATGAAAGCAAGAATTAGAATTTCTCCGATGCCTGAGCGTTATGCATTTATAAAGGACTAAAAAATTTCTTGAAAAATCAATTAAAATAAAGGAGCTTCGAATATTTATCTCATAAGCAATACCCAATCTTGTGATTGGGATGTTCCTGATTGGCTATAAACAGGAGGATACCCTTGTTCTTTGTTGCTGTATTATTTTGTAGAAAATAGAATGTATGCTTTATGGTATCTGTAAACTAGTATTTTAGTGAGTAAACTTATTCTTGTCAGTTCTTATCAGTGCTCAGCACATGTCAGTTTTGTAAAGTTCAGTATGGGAATAAATTAGTTGCACTAATTTTAATTCTTCAAGCATTGCTTTATATTAAATTTTTTATTTAATTATTTTGTAAATATTTAACTGTTAATAAGGTAAAATGGAATTCGATGCTGAAATTAATAGCTCTTTATCACCATGCTCAGTTAGTAGCTAATCAAATGAAATTTGTCATAAAATATCCTTCATCAAACGAAAAGACCTCATTTATTTTCCTGATATTCATGTGATATTCAAGAAATTCTGCAATAAAAAACAGGAATATCCCAATCGCAAGATTGGGTGAATGCATAATGCTCAGGCATCAGAGAAATACTATTTCTTGTTTTCATCAATTATCTAATTTATTGTTCAATGATTTAATAAATTAAATTTCATGACATATTGAGTAGATAATACAGCTATAAATAAATATATCGTTATTTGTTGGTTAAATTATTTTTAAGTCCATGAGAGGGGAACAAAAGCATATGGTCGTCGCGAAAAACATGCATATACTGTCAGCAGGATATCTCTTAATGGAAGAAATAACCAAAAGTAAACTCTTTTCCTGTGAATCAGTGGCTTGTTTTTAAAAAAAAATTAAAGTTTCTACTGCTCCCCCTTTATGAGAAAAATGGCTGCCAAGATGGGCAAAAACGCATGTTTTTGCATTATGACTTATCTTTAAGCTTAAATATTTCCAAGAAGGAGTGAGAGTGAGAAACCCAAATTATGCATTGTGTAACCATTTATAGTAAACATCTGTACACTACCAGAAAGTGAGTAAACCTTTGGTTATGTCTTCCTTTTTTTAGAATAAATTCCTCAATTTTAGCAAAATCGGCAAAATCGAGTTTTTGTGATGACAACTTTAAAGAGCCTTATACCTGTACCTTACGGATTTTCATTATGAACCTTCTAGTATTTTTTTACTTAATGCTTGAAGTAACTAGTTTCCATAGATATGTAACACTTTTATATTGCATGAGTACAATTTTTTATAAAAAATGATTAAAAAACATCACTTTTTTAGTATTTTGACGTGGCGGACAAACTTTGAGGGCATGTATCTCAGAAAATAAATGGAGCAGGAACCTAAAAACTTGGACTTTTACATGCCTTTATATGATCAACATGAGTGCTGAATTAAAAGAAAATCCGAGTCGGTCGTGCGACCAACTTTTTTTTTTCAGGTGAGTTGGTATGGAATCACTCATTTATATTATTTTTAGTCTAGTTAATCTGCGCAAAAAAAAAGAGCTAAAATCGCAAATGACGATATAGTTCTGAATTTTTAATATGTTGTTTGGGTCCTTTTGGGTAGTGTAAATCTAAGTTTGCACCTTTCTAAAACCTGTGCTCGCTGCGAAACTCGCGAAAAACTGAAATTTTCGGACATTTTTCAGTTTTTCCTTAATAACTCCTTAATAACTTTTGATGTATATGTGAATACCCATTTTAAAGAACACTAAATTTTCAACAATTTAAGCTCAAGTGGCGTTCTGTAGGACTAATAGTTTAGGAGATATCGTACTGCGAAAAATAGAGTTTTTTTTGAAAAAACGAAAAAATTATGCTTCGATCATATTTTGGACCAAATATCGACATTAATTCCTTTTCTACACGACAAAAAATAGACATGCAATTACAGTACATGTAATCATATTTCATGCAAGCCCAAACAGTAGTCCGTAGGTTGAATATTTCATTTAAAATAGCGAAAAATATATATTTAAAATTTTGAGAAATGGGCAAAATCCTTTCTTAATAAGAATAGGAGGGTTGTGGACAATAAAAAATGCATAGAATGGTTTTTAAAGGGTAACACTACATTAAAATGCCATTTTAAAAATTTGAACAAAGCTTTACAGGTCATTTTCACTCATTTTTTCGCTACTTTTATGATGGTTCTTGTTGGCTGTGGTCTTATCCTGACTTTTTACAGATTTTACCCTATCACTCCTGAACTATGCAACTTTTGATGATACGTGAGCATAATCATTTTGAAGAACACTAAATTTTCTTCTTTCTTTTTAAATCTTTCATATTTTGGCTGATCTTTTGGAATTATTGTAATGCTAATGTTTTTGATAACTCGTTGCGTCACGTCAATGTAACTTTTATATATCAACTAGCAACTGTACGCACACAAGCAACTGCTTAAATCTTTAATTTTCGGATAATCATTTTGCATAATGATAAATCGAGCATAATAATGAAACTTCTAAAATATTGCTAGTCATTAGCGTTCTTTTCGAATGATATTTATAGTATGCATAACCTGTCTAAAAAGGTAAACTGAAATGTATGCAAAATGAAAACTTTTAGAAGCAAGTAAAAATCAGAAGGCTGAAATCTTAAATGCAAAAATTTCAATCTGTCGGAAACGAGAAATAATTTAGTTATTTTTTTAACCTCTTAATGGAACTTTCACTGCAGATTAATTCCTTTTTTTATCATTATTCTTTTTCATTCATTTATTTATTATCCATTTATTTTTTTTACTCAATTTTCTTTAATCCTCTGCAATATGCTTTTTAAGGGAAATGTTTTAAGTATCTCCAATCTTACAAAAAAACTTAGCAAAAATATAAACATTTTCATCCTTATCAAAGACTTTGCGGTGAAAACCTTGACAGAAATGTCCCTTTTCGAAGCAAGCGGAGCTTTGTAATCTGATGTCAGATTTCCATCAGAAATAGAAAACTTTATATCAGATTAGTATCAAAGAGTTGTGAACGGACCGACTGAATATTATTGTAACTGATACATTTGACGTTTTTTTCTTTTAGATGACGGAAATTTTTGCTAAAGCAATAATTCCCTTTCCTTTCTTTTTTAGAACAAAACTTTAAGTAAAACTCTGGAGAGATGAACTCTGGCTACAGTGAAATGTTTCCTGTCTAGTGATACATAGTTATGGAATTTTGAATCGCTGAAAACTGACGGCTGACTGCTTCATCGTACCCAGTTTCATTAAAGTTACTTTAATTCGATAAAATAATGTAGTAAAGCATGGTAAAAGTTGCAAGTGATTAAGTTCTTCATAACAGTTTAACAAAAAAAAAATCTGATTTTAAGAGAAAATAATGGAAAACGCCTTTTGATGATTTAGAAAGTAATGTGTCCAAAAGGAACAAATTTATGAAAGCTTAAGTGTGCAGTTGGTCCCGACCACAGCCAAATAAAATCCTCAAACATATCAGGAAAGGTGAAAATGTTCGAAAAATCTGAACTTCATGTTTTATTTACGTGATTTTAACTCTTACTGCATTACGAATTTGATCTAATTAGCATCTACGGTATTGCTGCACAATTTTTAGTAAGCACAACATGGAAAATCAGGAATTCGAAGACATTCTGCTTGAACTTGGCGATTTTGGACCTTACCAACGCAACTTGATGCTTTTTTTCCTGTTGCCGGTCTCTCTCCTAATTCCTTGGCTTACCATGAACATGATCTTCATGGTAAAACTTCCTGAACACTGGTGCAACGTACCAGAAGTGGCAGCTTCGAATTTAAGCATCGAATTGCAGAGAGCTCTGATCAGTCCCTCAACTGAATCTTCGTGTCGCATGCGTGATCTGAACTACACAGAATTCTTGGCGTCTGACAGACCTTTGGTAGTCCCGGAAAATGTGTCCACGAAACCGTGTGACCAGGGATGGCAGTATGACACATCGACGTATGATTCAACCATTCCGACACAGGTAATCTCCTGATTCTTAATGAAAAGTTGTAAAATGTTAATTATTTCGTAATTATTCATTTTACTCAACAATCATTTTCCATTTTTTAGTAGGCGAATGTGGGGCAAAATGAAATCGTAAAATATTTTCACAACTTGCAGCGCCACCTATCTAGCAATATTTTACTTAAGTTCCTAAACATATAATAGATTCCAGTCCAAAAATAAATATCTCTAAGGATTAACGAAAAAAATAATACAGATCATTTTCAAAATTTTATACACATATTTTAATGTTCGTGGTTTTTCAAAATATTTTTTGTTATTAGAAAATAACGAAGCTCGAGTAATTATCATTTTAAGTATTAATTTCGATTTCCTAAACGTCTAGTACACTACTTCATTAGTTTATATTAGACCCGTTTTGATTTTTACTGATCCATGCAATTTGTTAACTTCAAGCGGGACAAAATAAAGTAGTTCATCTCATTCACTTATTCACTTATGTATTAAATCACACACGTATTTCTTTATTTATTACGTTATTTACATTCTTTTACTTCTATTTTTTTTCTTTCTTCGCTCATTCGCTTATTTTCTTATAAATTCTTTAAAATATTATTATTTTTCTTGTTAATATTTATTTTTTTCTCATAGATTAATGCTATACATTCATTTATTTATTTATTAATATATTTTTTCATTATTAATTCATTTTTTCATTTACATACATTCATTTGATGAAAAATATTTTAAATCAACAAATAGAAAATGTTTCATCTTAAAAAATATCGTTTTTCACGTTGCCTCCAAGTCTTTTGGGGTAAAAAATTTCTACCCTTTTTTGAAGGTATACTAGTAAAGGAACATTGACTTTTTTTCCCTTCAAACGCAGTTTTTAATGCTCAAAACTTTGATTTTCAGTGGAACCTTGTTTGCGACGATTACCACTACGTCAGCTTCGTATTGCTATGGTGGTACCTCGGCACCATCTTTGCTACTCCAGTGTATGGGGCTTTGTCGGACAAGTGAGTATCTCCTGCAAATATTTTAACAAACCTGTTTTTGCATTCGATTCACTGACGAACTTGCATAATGTGCTTGAAACAGGAACCTTGCCTATTTTTCTTTCAAATAGCTTTTTTTTTTTTTTTTTTAAGTACAGTGAACTCTCACTTATACACCGCCTCATTTATGCGCCTTTTTCACTTACACGACGATTTTCAATGGTCCCAGCACATTCCATAGCAAAATAATGATAGTATCATTCGTTTATGCGTCGCTCCAAAGATAAATATTTCATTATGGGCCGAATTTTCCCTAAAATGTAAACAAATTAATTTATTTTCTTTAAAAAATAAACATTTTTCTTCACTTTCCTTTTTAATTTTTCGCCTTTATTGCCCACGGAAGGCATTTTTTAATGAACTAAAGTTCGGAGAGAGACAATTACCTATTATGGATCATTTTAAAGGGAACAGTTTTTAATTAGGTATGCTACAATTTTTGTTTTCTCTTTATCATTGTAGTTACGTTACAGAAATTGCCAAACAGTGGTAATATGTCCCTTTTCAATAGGAACATGCTTGTTCATTCTCTCATTAGAACCTATGTTGCGTTTTAGTCCTTTAAATAGGCTCGTTCACTTATACGTCTCTCTCACTTATGCGCCTTTTTCTGTGGGTCCCTTGGGCAGGCGCATAAGTGAGAGCTCACTGTAGTATGCAAAAAAGTTCACGTAGGATAGTTTCATTGGCAGTTAGTTTAAGTAGGGCGTATTCCTACGTACTTCAACATAGAAAAATTTTATTTAGTTACTTAGTATTAAATAATTAAATTAGTGTACGTATTGTACATACCTATAACAGAATCATAATGTCGACTGGCAGAATATAAAGCGAATTTCCTTGCCATTTTCCATTTTCCTTTCTAGAGTATACAGATCAGTGAATGAACACTTCCAGTGAATGAACACCTCGTAATTTTCTTTGAAAAATAAGGTTTAAAACTATTTTTCTTAGATGAATCAGCAGTAGGAACGTCATTCTACACATTTCTGCACTTATTTTCCCTTCTTCATCCACTATTTTATTCTCTCATTTAAATTTTCTGATAAAGTTATTTATTAGTTAATTTTGTTATTTTTTTTTTTCATCATTTATTTGATTTATTTATTTATTTATTTATTTACTTTTTCATTACTCATTCGTTTATCTATAAAACCTAAACAACTCAACTTTAGAACAAAACATTCTGGATTTGGTCTTTCAATAAGATTCTAAACATTTGGTAATTTTTGGAAAAAAATTTGAGATGTCATGAATCCTCTCATAATGCGTGACAGTTTCTCAGATTCTTACCATTAACGTAAAATAGCTACGGCGTGAATGTCAACGGCACCGATAATTTTGCCCTCCTCCTCCAGCTCGCCATCAGATGAGGGGCACCTGGGCTCTCACGATAGGAGACTGCACTAAGAATTTAATTTTGCCTATTGTATTCGAAGTCAAACAAATACCCAAAGGATCTTTTACATGCTGTATAAGCATAAGAAAAAGTCGCTGAAGATTTTTGGCTTTACGAAAATCCTGTAACTGGTCACTTGAACTGCAGTCTCAGATCCCGTAATCCAGCCGACTAAGTTTCAATTATAGGGTCATTCCATAGAAATGTCAACCTCAGCCGAAGAAAAAAAAATACCGAAGTGAAAAAAGTATCAAAAAATAAATAAATAAGAATCATACAAAATAAGAAGTTTAAAAAAAATTGAAAAGTATTGTAATTATCACTGAGATTTGCCGTAATAAATAGTTTGTAATGTGTCTATTACTGCTTGTTATTCGATGGTTACGTTAGTCACGTTGCGTTAGTCGCACTCCATCTTGAGTAAAAGTGACACTTAAGACTAAAAAAATTTAAGATTTAATAAATGTGTTTTATACTTTTAAAAACCAACTTTACACATTTTTCAAATATATCATTCAATTTTTAACACTTGCTTAACTTTGAGACATTTTTGCCTCACAACATGAGCATTGATTTTCAGGGTTGCAAAAATGTTATACGGTAGTCACGCTGCTATTTTGGTTGAAAAAATATCTACTGTCTGTAATTTTGTTTTAAATTCTCAGCAGAAATGATATACAGATACCATGTACGTTATAAATCCACCAGCATAACTAGAAAATATTTTTTATCCTTTAAGTTACAAGTAAAAACAGCTACAAAATCAGCTCTGAATGTTAAGTCAGTCACACATGAATGAACAATGGGAGATAACATGTATTTTAAGCATGTGAAAATTTCTTGTGGACTAATCCCGATTGGTATTTATTGTTTCAGAATCGGAAGGCGACTCGTGTTTTTCGTCGTTGTCCTCGTCGCGGCTGTGTCCTCGGTGGCCTCTGTCCTCGTTAAGGACTTCACCGCTTTCATCATCCTCAAGACCATTCATGGTTTCCTTAAACCCTCCCTATTTCAGCTTCCTTTCATCATTGGTAAGTGAATTTTTTAATCTGGAAAAAACTTTTGATTTTGAAAGATTTTGCCATGATTACCAAATTCCCAAGCAGCACAAAGGCGTTCAAAACACGTTCTGCAACACGTACAGAGCGCACCAGCCGGCACGTTCAAAACACGTTCTCGCAGCACGTGTTGTCAACGTCTATGTGTCTCATCGATCGATGGTAATATGACACGTCGAAATCTGGTGTTGACCACCTTTTTTTGTCCCAGTTTTGAACGTAGAATGATAGGTTATATTTAGGTTCTGGAAATACGTTTGTTTTCAGTGCTCCCCAGCTAAATAAGTATACTACGTATACCCCACTATCCGGGGCCGTGGCGTGTTTTAACCGTGACGTCATTTTTGATCGGTCATTTTTGATCCATGATCGTCGCCATCTTGGTTTTGATTATTTAATTACTTAATTAATTTATTTAATTTAATTATTGATTGTTTAATTACTTTGAATATAATATATTCATTCCGCGAGATTTGAACGCAGGTCCCTTGCGACTCCAGCAGGACACGCTAACCACTAGACGCTACTTGATCATATCGAGAGAGAAAATTAATACTTTAAAAGAAAAATTTTTGCAGGAGGCGCCATCTATGAAAGACTAAGAGCGTAAATCATATTATTTTATTAGTATGAATATAATGTTTTTTTTACTGAAATGCATGCAAATCTGATTAGGATCTTGGGAGAAAGAGTTGTTTAGGATAAAACTTAAAGTTTCTGCAGATATGATTCCTCCCCCTTTCTAAAAACAGCAATTCACGACCTCAATTCTGAGAAATGAAGCACCTCCTTAAGCACTGAAATGACACCGTGATAATATTACTGTTTTTGCACGTCAAATATCACGTTCTTTAAGCACTGAAATGACACCGTGATAATATTACTGTTTTTTCACGTCGAATATAACGTTCAGGGACACTTAGCACCGTTATTTGACCAATAACACCATTTTTTTACCAAATTTGAACGTTCTGGTGCTGCTGGGGTTTAGTTACATCATTTCAAACTGAAGTATATATTGTATGAAGAGCTTTGTTCTTCGTTTGGTGTTTGGCAGGGGTGCCCATCCCCCACCTCTCCAAGCTCAATAATGCTAATTCTACACCCCCCCCCCAACGATTTTTTTTTCACAACCCTCTTGTGAAATTTTATTTTTATTTCTGCCCCTCTTTTCAATTTCATTTATTTTTTAAAACATTAGTTTTTTTAATTATAACTTATATTTTATATATTATTAATTTCTCAAAAGTTCGAATTATGCACAGAAAAGAATTTCTTTTTCTCCCTTCAAAGCACACATACACGCACACGAAAAAGGAAATAAATAAAAAATAAAAATAAAGAAATAAAAGAAATATTTTAAACCAAAAATAAATAAAAATGTAATTTCAATAAGTAAATTAATAAATTTCAAAAAAATCTCCTCCCCCATTTTGATGGCACAACTTGAGCCATAATACCCCCTCCATTCGGGCACCCCTGGTGTTTGGGAAACGTAAGATTCTATTATTTTGTTCATTATTTCAATAGTCCCTATCAGGAGCGCCCCGAACCAAAATTTTTTTGGCGGGGGAAAATTATGAATTTGCCGAATGACGTTCCAATCTTACCGAATGATAAAATACTAGCATGCACACAGGTCGTACATGCATAACATTTAACGAGAAAAAAGCATTAGGCATCTTTTAAAAAACAATTCTAAAAACACAAAAGAACAAATAATCTCAATGTTGCAATATTGTCTTCAAATTGCCGAATCGTCAGCAAAATGTGCCGAATACGGAAATTATTGGGAGGTCACAGTGACCTCCCGCGACTTCGGGGCGCTCCTGGTCCCTATAAGAGAAGAAACAAGAATTCTTTGGTATGCAATGCAGAACGTTCGTTATGCATTGCATACCGTTTTTCCAGTGCAAAGGCGGCCACCTTATCTAGAGGTTGGAGAAGTCTGGACGGGATGAAGCGGTTCCGGGTTCGAATTACGGCTTGGGCGGCATAGGTGTACTTTCTCTCCCCTGTCCTTATCCTTTCTCTGTGTGAATGTTTTGTTGTGCTGTGACCCAAGTAGCATCAACTCATCGGATTTTGCTCGGCTGATCATCGAACTCCTCGTAAACTGATCCCGTAACGCCCGATGACATCGTTCCGATCAGTATCCGAGGACGGTTTTAGATGAGTTACTTTTCACCGGAAAGCGATATCCTTCCGATCAACTTTCCCGATGAAAATAAACCGAGCATCCAAAATTGATCCTAAATTCATCGGCACGGGACTGCACTGCTCGTAAATTACTCCAAATCTCATCGCAAAACTCATCGGATTTTGCTGCTCGGATTCTGTTTGGCCGATGAGACATATTGGAGCAATTTCCGATGAGAACTTATCGAATCCGATCATCGGCCGATGAGAATTTCATCGGGTTTCGCTTTCGATGAATGGCCGATCATCGGCAGATGAGATTATACTGCTAGGGGAATGTTTACCTACCCTAAAAACGGGTTCCTACATTATCATGTGTGTACTATGGAAGTCGGACTTCACAACAAGTTACGGTACAACTGCAAAAGTGGAGCAGCGCATCCCAAATATCCAGCCCGGTTGTCACAAGACAACAGCAACAGTTAAAAAATGTTTTAAAATGCTCTTATATTTGAAACGTATTTTTTAATAAACTGTTGGAAACATTATTTGCTCTGCGTTATCCTTTGCAGTTTCACACTAGTCCGTGGAGTTAGTGCAAAAATATTTCACTTCCGGATACCAGTCTGAAATTTTATGTGGGGCTTAAATTCACATAGGAGGACAAAAAAACGCCGGGAGACACTTGATCGGAGGTCAAGGTCATTCCGTGATGACGTCATCAAATGGCCGCTTTTACAGGTAAATACGTTCGTTTAACTGCTTAAAACTCCACCATAGATTGAAATACTGCAAAACTCAAATATATCATCTGAAAGCTCTTTGAAAGAGCTATATAGAAAGAATTAATTTTTCTTTCTGAGGTCAAGGTCTCACCTGTAATGACGTCATCAAAATGGCCGCTTTTACAGGTAAATACGTTTGTTTAACTCCCCCTAAAACTCCATCATAGATTCAAATATTGCAAAACTCAAATTTATCATCTGAAAGCTCTTTAAAAGAGCTATTTAGAAAAAAATAATTTTTCTTTGTGAGGTCAAGGGCCCACCTGTAATGACGTCATCAAAATGACCGCTTTTACAGGTCAATACGTTTTTTTAACTCCCCCTAAAACTCCATCATATATTTAAATATTTCAAAACTCAACTATATCATCTAAAAGCGCTTTAAAAGATCTATTTATAAAGATATAACTTTTATTTCTGAGGTCAAGGGTTCACCTGTGATGACGTCATCAAAATGGCCGCTTTTGCAGGTAAATACGTTCGTTTAACTGCTTAAAACTCCATCATAGATTCAAATATTGCAAAACTCAAAAACATCATCCGAAAGCTCTTTAAAAGAGCTATTCAGAAAAACTTATTTTTTCTTTCTAAGGTCAAGGGCCCACCTGTGATGACGTCATCAAAATGGCCGCTTTTGCAGGTAAATACGTTTGTTTAACTCCCCCTAAAACTCCATCATAGATTCAAATATTGCAAAACTCAAATATATCATCTGAAAGCTCTTTAAAAGAGCTATTTAGAAAGATTTAATTTTTCTTTCTAAGGTCAAGGGCCCACCTGTAATGACGTCATCAAAATGGCCGCTTTTACAGGTAAATACGTTTGTTTAACTCCCCCTAAAACTCCATCATAGATTCAAATATCGCAAAACTCAAACATATCATCTAAATGCTCTTTAAAAGAGCTATTTAGAAAGATTTAATTTTTCTTACTAAGGTCAAGGGCTCACCTGTGATGACGTCATCAAAAAGGCCGCTTTTGCAGGTAAATACGTTTGTTTAACTACCCCTAAAATTCCATCATAGATTCAAATATTGCAAAACTCAAATGTATCATCTGAAAGCTCTTTAAAAGAGCTATTTAGAAAGATTTAATTTTTCTTTCTAAAGTCAAGGGCGCACCTGTGATGACGTCATCAAAATGGCCGCTTTTACAGGTAAATACGTTTGTTTAACTACCCCTAAAACTCCATCATAGATTCAAATATTGCAAAACTCAAATATATCATCTGAAAGCTCTTTAAAAGAGCTATTTAGAAAGATTTAATTTTTCTTTCTAAAGTCAATGGCGCACCTGTGATGACGTCAACAAAATGGCCGCTTTTACAGGTAAATACGTTTGTTTAACTCCCCCTAAAACTCCATCATAGATTCAAATATTGCAAAACTCAAATATATCATCTGAAAGCTCTTTAAAAGAGCTATCTAGAAAGATTTAATTTTTCTTTCTAAGGTCAAGGGCCCACCTGTGATGACGTCATTTGAGGCCATTTTGATGACGTCATTACAAGTGGGACCTTGACCTCAGAAAGAAAAATTAAATCTTTCTAAATAGCTCTTTTAAAGAGCTTTTAGATGATATATTTGAGTTTTGCAATATTTGAATCTATGATGGAGTTTTAGGAAGAGTTAAACAAACGTATTTACTTGTAAAAACGGCCATTTTGATGACGTCATTACAGGTGGGACTTTGACCTCAGAAAGAAAAATTAAATCTTTCTAAATAGCTCTTTCAAAGAGCTTTCAGATGATACTTTTGAGTTTTGCAATATTTCAATCTATGATGGAGTTTTAAGCAATTAAACGAACGTATTTACCTGTAAAAGCGGCCATCTTGATGACGTCATCACGGGAGTTCATGACCCGTGATCAAGTGTCTCCCGGCGGTTTTTTGTTCTTATATATGTACATAAGCTCTGTACCAAATTTCACACTGGTACTTGGAAGTGAAATATTTCGGCTTTTTTTGTCGCTAACTCCACAGACTACACATCTCGCCGATTTTACTTCATGCTTTTAAATTTTCTGATAACGCAACGCCAAATCCGGTCTCGGCACACGCTGACACCTGATTGGCCTAGCTTTTGCTCCTTTTCTATTTCAACTCTCCCGGTACTTTGGTTCTTCCCATTTCTTTTGCTTGACACTGAAGAAGGAGGCTTTATGCCTCTGAAACATGTTTGTCGCTTTTTAACTTGACTTATTTGTGCTTTTAGACGTTGCTTTTTAGTTTTTACTCATTATTTGCTCTGTTATTCCCGATTGGTGTTGTGCGTTGCATTCCAGAGAAAAGTTTGTCTCTTCTCTTATGAGAATACCATTTTTTCCTACAAAAAGCACCTGCCCGCCAGACAGGTCAAAAAAAAAAAAAAAATCCCGGTAAACTTAAAGACTTCAGTCTCCAAATTTTGCCAATATCACCATCGTAGCGCTTAAACTTTTTTTTTTTAAATTCACTGTTCAAATTGGGTATATTTTTGACTCAGACACCCTAGTAGTATAAAGCAGTGAGTAACCGCCTCTAAACAAGGGCTAAGGCAGGAACATGCAACTCGTTCATTTCGATCCATGGACTGCAGTTTCGTGCTTATTATGCCCTCATCAGCATGGAATACGAAAGTGAACGAATTGGAGGAAAAAATCTTCCTATAGAGCAAAGAGGGCGAAAAAAACTGGTAGCTAATGTGAAATTAGAATACCAGCGAGCGACCGCACATGGGAACGGTACAACTCGTAAGTGCCTGGTAGTATCCGAGTTCTCATTTCAAGAAAAGGAAGACAAAGAGCATTTTGTGAGTTTTCTTTCGTTCTGAGAGTGGAGGTTTATTTTTTCTTTTGTACGTGTGTGTGAATAAAAAAAGGTGATGATCAGATAAAGAGCAATTTTAACGATCACAGTTTAACTTATCTGACTTTAAGCGCTTCAGGATAATGTTTTGTTTTCGCACAAAGTTTAAAAAGCTGGGAAATGCTTTTTCTTCAAGTCAGTTCAATAATGGCAAAAATAGTCTTTTTTTTTTTTTTTTCAAATAAAGTTTCCAAAAAATGTGACTACAAAACACAGAACATTTTTGAAACAGCCACCTATGCTTCACCAGATTTTTTGAGGGGGAGGTGAGAGCAAGCGGACGGTTTCTCGATTGATCTTTATTTGTAAACAAATTGTTTTGAATAGTATCCGTAATTTAACAAAACTGAATCTCCAGTGATTTTCGTAATTCCACAGTCCTGGAACTGGTGGCCCCCGCCAAGCGGACCCGGATGAACGGCCTTTCCTCCATCTTCTGGTCCGTGGGAGCCCTCTTCGTGCCCCTTATCGCCTACCTGACGCACGGATGGGTAGCCAACGGGCTCTTCGCCTCCGCCGTCACGCTCGTCTTCTTCGCCTACTGGAAGTAAGCACCTTGCTTCTATTTATGAAAAAAAAAAAAGAACAAAAATAGTACCATGAAAAGTATTGCATATGTTACTACATTGTGTGTGGTGGGGGGGGGGGGGAGGGAAATATCGCTCATGTGCTAAAGTAGCGAAAAACAACACAAAAAACCATGTTTTGAGATAAGTGGGTTTTTAAGATTTCGCTGCTATGAAAAATGCATAAAAAATGGTTTAGCTTGTTTAAACGAATCGGCTTAATATTAAATTATGAGTTGTGGTAGTATTGCTGCTGAAAAGAATATGTTTTTTCCAGGGTACGATTAAGATATCCCGGTGCCCTGGGCCAAATTTGTTTGGGGGACCCCTGTATTCAAACTTTAAAAGTTTAACTATTGGATGAACCAATTTTAGCCATTGACTGAAGTAATTTTAGCCATTTGGGGCCGATAAACAGCGAGGCTTTAGACCACGGCCTAGTTAACTTATTTCAGTAATCAGGCCCTGCTTTTTTTCGTCTTTACACCTGTTTTTACCCGTGCTTTTGAGTAGTTCTACTATTGCATTTCATGATATGTTGCAAAAAAAAAAGATGTTACCAGGTTTTGGGCTACAAAAAATGGTGAAAATATTTTTTACTATTTTTTTGGTAAAATACGGGCAAATTTTTGGTGCTTGCTTGCGTATATTGCACCAATATACTGGAAAATAACATTACATCATCTTTTGCAACCGGCAATCATCACCATATTTTGGTGCAACATGCTTAAACGATTTAGAGCCTTTGGATTATTTTTCATACAAAAACTCCTATCTTTGGCAAATATACTTGCTACTCACACAAATTATTTTTGAAGGAAAAAATTAAAATTGTTTTAACTTCTAGTTTTTTGCACATTTTTGTAGCTAACAATTTTGTTTGTTCTCCAGATTTATACCCGAATCTCCTCGTTGGCTCATATCGAAACACAGATATGACGAAGCTGTCAATATTCTAGCAGGAATTGGTGAGAAAAATGGCAAACCTCAAGATCGCAATGTTCTGCTGTCGAAGTTAAAAGTAAGCCTATCCTTGAAAAATGAACATAAAATATTTCATAGCTCAACTAAAACAACTATTAATCTTTAAATATGTTTAAAAGACTAAAAAATACGCTTTTAGATGCCTTTACAATGCATCAACATGTAATATAGTATTTTTTCCACCAACTTGGCGATATGTCGCCAAATTGGCGTCAAACACTTGGCGACCAAAAGCTTGGCGATATATTCCTAAGTGGTCGCGCCAATTCATATCACTTTTGTCTGCATTGAAAACACTGATTTACCCCAAAAAAGGAGTAAAACACCCCCTTAGGGACATTCGAATGCAACCCCAAGGAGAGGTGCACAAAAATAAGCCAAAAGAGAAAATAAGAACAATTTTATTGCTCACAGAAACCAACAAACCTTACCAAAGTTTAAAAGAAGAAGAAAGTTTTCTTTCCTAACTTCAAAAACAAAATAATACATTTTCCGAAATGACACATTTTAGAAAGAATGTTGAAATATCGCAACACGATAAAAGTAAATATACTGAAGTAGAATTGAGTGCCAAATTGTAAAAAAGTAGCCAAAAAAGTAACTTTTAATATATTCTTTTGTTATTTATTAAATGCAATTACTGCTGCAAGTTAATGTCCAACAATAAATAATCACATTGCAAAAATACATTTGGAGCACTTTTTTCTTTTAAACTCAACTGATCCTAAAAGTTTTAAGTATTAGACCGGAATTCAATTGAGACACGGACGATCGCAACTTCGCAACTCACCAATGCAATCGCAAATTCCCAAATTTGGATTCAAGTGAAACGTTACAATCACTACGAGATGCTATTCTATCATAATTCGACTTCCAGTAGCGATTGCAATTGCTATCGCCTCGAAGCGATTTCTCATTCGATTGACAGGTGCCATCTTATCACGGTTTTATTATATTTCATTTAACTAATTTTAATAAGACTTGGAGTTTGGATCGTTACAAAAACTAATACATTTTTAAAATTTTTAAGGAAAAAAGAACGAAACAAATAAACGAAACAAAAACGTAACCATGGTAACAACATGAAAAGTTGATTTCCGTTGATAAAATGTTTCATTTCATCTTTATTTTCAAACAAATTTTATTCTCGAGCTCAATCATTTTAGAATCGTTTCGCTTGCTTTGCTGAAAGTAAGCCTTGAATTTCCGGGATTCTAAGAACAATTATTACAGCTCTTCTAATGCTCGTAGAAACTTCAAACTGACGTCATTTTTAGCAGAAAATTTCAAGCTTTCGAATGACATAAGATTCGAAAATGTGCATGATATATTTCTTCCATATTTTATCGAATTTTCGCTAAGAATTAGAATAGAAAAAGAACGAAATAGAATTTTCGAAAAATCGCTTCGTAGTGTATCACCCCATGTTACGAACTAATTTTGTGCCAAATTTTATGAAAATCGGCCGAATGGTTTTGTCCCTACGCGCGTAACAGGCAGAAGGACAGAAAGAAAGAAAAACAGAAGGAAAGAAAGACAGACCCACCTTCAGCTTTATTATTAGTAGAGAGTAGAGATAGAGAAGAACGCGAATTTTATCTTTTATTCAGACTTACATACAAAAAACTGAAACACTTGAACACAACAACGTGTAATAATATAGTTTAGCTTTTAGTATTAATAATAATATAAAATATATTACTTTTATCTTTGTAAAAGAACATGAATTTTATCTTTTATTCAAAGTGACAGACATCCTGACAAACAAGCCCACAAGGCAAACTAATAAAAGCGTATTAAAAATGACTAAAATTTACAATTGAAAAAAAAAAAGAAATTTGGTTATGATTCTGAGAATAAGTACTAGTTTTGAGGTTTCATATCGTATTTCATTTTTAAAAACAGTAGATATGTTATGATTTCAAAAAAATATTACATAGCTTTAATACGGTATCGTTTGGGCTTTATTCCAGAAACTTGGGGAGAAAATGGTAGAAGATAAAAGGAACCTTGGCTCCAAACATTCGATTCGTGACATCATTAAATATCCTCAACTGCGCAAGACATTTATCATTGTTTCTATTTGCTGGTAAGTGTGCAACTCTTTTCTTTTCTTTTTTAGATATTACAGTAAGACATTACTATCATTAAGGGTAACTTACATCCATTCTTTTTCTGTTTTTGACGATTCCATTCAGATTTCAAAAGAGTTTTGAATCAATTGGCCTAAAATGTCGGAAAACGCTCAAAATATTATAGAGTTTGTTCAGTTTGGTCGGATGGCATTTTTTTTTTTTTTTTCTTCTTTTGTGCAGATGCGCATTTTATTCCACGACTACAGAACTTAGGCTAAAATTGTCATTTATTTGAAGATAATAAAGCAATACAATTACAAAACTAATGTTAAGTATCAACTTTCCTAAAATATTTCGGTTTTTTTTTTTCTAAAAATATAATGATTTATATGGCGTTGCGGGCGTGACCTTACAGTCACACCCGCAACACGTACAAATCTTTATTAAAAAAAAAAAAAACTTTTAGAACGTTGATATTTAAAATTATGATACGCAATGCTTCATTATATTTAAATAAATGACAATTTAAGCCAAAGTTGAATATTCTGGGAATAAAATGGTTTGAGCAAGTTACAAAAAATAAAAATATTTTCCTTGATAAAAATAGTTTAAAATGAATTATTAAGCTGGTTCCAAAGATATTCGACCATTTAATGTAACTGTTAATGTTCTGCCTTGAGACTCTAGAGACGGAGATAACCATAACGACAAAAAGAAAGCATCATCAATTTCCTGCTCTATAATTTAGGCTTAGTTCTGAAGAGAAGAAATACCTTGCGCCCATGGTAACTGCTAGCGATCGACCAAAGGACTTTCGGATTTAACGAATTTAAGGGGGTCTGGGACACAAAAATCGTCAACTTTTGCATTTTTTTTTTTGTTATTTCAAAAAAAAATCTATTTTCTTCTCTTTAAAATGAGGTTTGAATCTTGTTCCTATCTTAGTTAGAACGGAAGATATGATAGTTTAATGTAGCCGTCAGGCAACTGTTGCCACAGCAATGACTTCCCTTAAAATGCGTTTTTCGCCATGATGCGATTTTTCCGGATCTTTTGAATTCAAATTCTTATAACTCAAGAACTAATAAGGATAACGTTCCGAAATTTGGAGAACAACTTTTGCAAACAGTTTACTTGAATTCCTATTCGGCAAATTTAAAAAAAAAATTTTGTTCAAAAACTATGATTTTTTGAAAAAAAAGTACCTTCGAATTTTTCGAAATTTTTACTTAAATATTTTTAATTTTTTTTTAAATTATTATTTTTAAAATTGCCGAATACAAATTAAAGCTTATATATTTGTGTTCATATTGAAGAAAAAAAAATGAAAATTGTTCAAGAATATTTTTAGTTTTTGCGAATTAAAGCGACCCCCCTTTTTTAAAAAAAATTTAAATTAAAAAATTGAAAAAAAATTTTTTTTGTCATGTATGTGATGATTTTGCTTATTAAACAGATGGTGAATTAGTGTAAAAAATTTCAAAATTCTAACCTGTTTAATAAATTTTTTTTCAAGATGTGTCCCAGACCCCCTTAACGAGTACGTACTTCATCTGGTGAAAATGTCACGATGTCGAGCTCTGAGCCCTTGGTCCCATAATCCTGACTCTACTTTTCTGTCCACAGAGCTAGAATCAAACTAGAACAAGCACTAAGGTAAATTGTAGCTGTTCCCTTGAAAGTGAATTTTATCACTACTTCTTGGCAAAAACAACGGTCTAAAGCGCACAAACTTAGTTTTAACATGCACCTTAACTGCACCATATTATGGCAAAGAAGGTGCCAAACATAAAGACCCAAAATTGTTTCACCACTACTTTCTCCTCATTTTGACTTCCAGTTTCTGCCTTCCAGATAAAGAAGCACTTTCTAGTTACACAGCACTGTGTTTTCTAGTATAACAGCACTGTGGTCCAATCCAGTAGGCAGCCCGATCTGTAAGGCGTCGGACTCGTGACCGGAGGGACCCGGGTTCGATTCCCAGCCGATCAAAGATCCATCGTCTTGATCAATGGTGGCTGGGGAACGCTAAAAAAGTCTTGGTCACAAAGTCCTCCAAGTGAAACGATACCTCTGGTGGTGCTGGGCCAAGGGTTTGCTCGACCCTTGGTTCTGGTTCAAAAAGAACAGAGCGCTCTTCAGGGTCCTATCCCGGTTAAACCACGAGGTGTGATAGATACGGGGAACCCTGGAGTGTGTGAAGTCTAGTAGGCTGTACATCACGGCGTTTGAGTGCTATACTGCCGTGCTCAGCACAAAAGTCGTATCTGCACTTAGTAACAAAATTGAGTTATCGCCACCAGATGGCTCTTTGTGACGTATTTTACCTAAATACAAAATTGTATGGCTATTTGAGAACATTGCGCAAAACTGTAAAGAGTTATATCTCAGTTTGAACTCGACTGCAGATACCACTTTTGCGCTTAGCACGGCAGTATAATTAGCAATATTATCGCTTAAAAATTGAACTAGAAAATAAATGATATTAAAATATATATGTCAGAAATCTCTCTTTTCTCCCTCGGGTTACTAAAATAGAAAAGTTATGATTTCTATATTTGTATTTGTATATGTGTGACACGAAACCAGAGAACCCACGAAAGAGTTGGGCTATTTCAAACTTTGATACGAGAAATTCAAAGCATTTACCATCTACTGACATATAATATTATTGCTGAGATGTATGGTTCCACTACCTAAATTAGCTGCTTTTCACGCTTCCTGGTTGCCTTACAACCAGCTTCAAGTACTTTTTTCAAGTTTCGTGGCAACACCACAAAACTTGGTGTTTTTCAAGCTTTGTGGTGTTTTTTTTTTTTTTTTTTTTTTTTTTTTTTTTTTTTTTTTTTTTTTCAAGTTTCTAGTTATTTGAGGCTTAAAAGCCACAAATGCAGACAAAAAGAGATACTTTACAATTTATGTCAACAATATTTTTGGTTATGAAGTCGTAAAAAATATTTCCCCTCTGCAGACATAGCAAACATTTAGGGGGCGAGGGTTTACAATACACCGAAAACTCGGTTATTCCATCCAAGGACTGCAGTTTCGTGCTTGTCGGCACTTATCAGCCTAGAATAGGAAGTAACCGAGCTGGAACGCAGAAATACTCCTAGAGAAGCAAAGAGTGGCAAAAAACTGGTAGCTAATGTAAAATAGGAACAACAGAGAGACACCGCACAATGATACGATACAACTCGTACCAGTTTCTTAGAACTCTTTGCTTCTACAGTCGAACCTGTTTATCTCGAACCTGCTAATCTCGAAAACCTCTCTATGTCAAAAATTTTCAATTTCCCTGTTTTTACAACATTAATTTAATGTTTTTTCTCACGTTTATCCCGAATGATTTTTCCCGAAAACCTCTATATCTCGCATTTTGATGACTCTTATTTTTGAATTTCATCTCCAGCCACCTTTGTCAACGGTATAACTCGGAAACAAAAATCATCTTTTGCACAATCATTCAAAGACTATGTTCGTACTTAAGGGTACATTAACTTGCTACCGATAGAGTCATCACAATTAGTAAAACGTAGACTCACAACATGTCGCACAGTAAAATATTCAACAATATCAATGCAAAACAATCTATTAAGTATTCGACTTTGTTCCAATTGCTTATACAGTCGACGCTCGATATAACGACCGCCTTCGTCCTACAGAAAACGGTCTTTATAACGAGGGGTCGCTATAAGAGGTAGAACATAGAGTATATTGGGATACAGTTGGGGTTTTTCTCACTGGTCGTTATATTAGGATGGCCTTTATAACGAGTGGTCGTTATAACGATCGTCGACTGTATTTGTAAATTTTATCACAACCTCTGTATCTCGAAACTTCCGTATCTCGAATTTTTCTTCTGTCCATTGAAATTCGAGATAAACAGGTTTGACTGTATAAGAGGATTTCTGCTTCCAGCGCGGTTACTTCCTATTCCAGGATGATACGTGCTTACAAGTACGAAACTGCAGCCCTTAGATGGAATAACCGAGTTAGTAGTGTATTGCATGTGGTTCTGCCTTAGGGCCATGCTCCACATCAGCGTAAAACGCGACCGAAACTGAAGGCAGAAACCGAAAATCCGGGTACTTTCCATAGGAACACTATTTTCTCCATTTTACGCTTCTGCTTTATTTTTCTGCTTTACGTTAATGTGGAGCATGGCCCTTAGTCTTGACTTAGGGGCAGTAATTTGCTGCTTTAAATCGTTTTTTTTATTATTTTATTTTATTTATTTGTTTTTATAGATTTCATTTTTTTGTTTTATTTATTTTTTATTATTTATGTATGTAGTTATTTATTTATTTATTTATTTATTTATTTATTATTTATTTATTCATTTTTATTTATTTATTTATTCATTTATTCATTTTTATTTATTTGTTTATTTATTTATTTGCCTCAAGTCAAATCAATGCGTCTTCCTCTGTGCATCATTTATGGTACAAATTGCTTCAAAGAAATCTTTTCATCTTCTAGGGTTGCAGATGAGTACGCATATGGTGGTCTACAGCTAAATGTGATTAACCTATCTGGTAATGAATTCCTCAACTTTTTCCTCCTAAGCTTAGCTGAAATTCCTGGTTATATGACAAGCTGGTTCCTAATGGATCGTATTGGCAGAAGATGGTATACAGCAGTTACTTTCCTTCTGACAGGACTCATCTGCTTTTTACCCATCATTAGTAAGTATGAGTTAATTACGTTCGAATATAATTTATTTTTATAGTATCATTTTTTATTAACGTTGACTTTGACTGTAGTCCATTACTTTCTTGTGTTGCTCATTATGCAGCGTCGCTTGATTTAACTTTATGAAGAATACGATCTAGGACCATTCTACGGTACTTTTATGAAGCATTAAGGACAGTACCTGGGGACCAAGCCCAACACGGTTTTAAAAAAAAAGAGGTTGTGAAGTCGTGTTTTTTTCTAAAGTTCGAAGTACTTATTTAGATAAACTTAAAAAGCATTTTTAAGCCCTTGGTTGCAATAACGCATTTAAAACAGCCGTAATTTATTTTAAAAACCAAAACCTTATCTGGACAAGACATCATCATCACAACCTTATTTAAACGATGAGTTTGGTGAAACAATAACAATTCTAACGTGTTGCCAAAACTCGTTTGCCAGATACCATAAAATTTTAAATTTACTCTGATGTTATTAAATATGAAATCCATTATTATAATAAAACGTTGTTGCTATTAAACAGTTACAATAATAGTAATCATAAAGAAAATGGCGAAATAAAACTTTTCAAACTTTTAATGAGTGCACAAAAAACGGGGTTTTTTGTGAAAACTCGCGTTTTTACAGAAAAAACGCCGATGTAAATGAACTCAAAAACCAAAATTTCATTTAAGTACAATAGTTTATCAAAATCGTTAGAGCCGTTTTTGAGATCCGAAATATATATATATACAAGAATTGCTCGTTTAAAGATAAACAAAAAAACCACCTTTAACCAATATTATTCATGCTGAAACAAACGTCTCCTTTTCCGGTTTCAATGTAATAGAAAAACTGATTTAACCCATTAATGCCTAACAGTTTTTTTTTTTTTTCAAAAGATATTTTGTATACTGGTTGCAAACAGTGTTTAATGGACAGGAAAAATAATAAAAAAAATATTATGTAAAAAATAATTTTTTTATTAAGGAAAGGAAAATCGTCCCTTGTAAGTTACGATAGACCCCAGAGCGTACATACTTTTTTTACTAAAATTTTTTCTGCCTGCGATATAATATTTAAAAAGACATTTTGTAAGAAGAAATAAAATCAGCAATTAACATAAACTGGGAATAACTTTGAAAACTTTTTTTTTTCTTGAGATTGTGAACGATGTGATTTTTGATAAAGATCATATTAAAACTGCTACAGAACACACTTTACAGTGGTTATGTGCTGCAATCTGGTACGAATTGAAACAATACCAAGGTAATAATTGAACTTTATTATTTGGTTGAAATGTTCATTTGGGGGAAATTCAGACCCTTTTTTGGACCGTCCCTAAAAAGTGACGCTAGGCATTAATGGGTTAAAATCCTAAAACGACTTTAGGTAAAAAATTCTTGGAAGTTAGGTCCAAATTGGCCAGTTGAAAAAAAATAAATCAACAGCGTCAAAACCTGTAGCGGGTCCGAACCTGCAGCTTCATGTTTCTAAGACAACGCTCTATCCAACCCCGCCACCACATCTTTGTCTTCGGAATGCTTATTCATTGAAGTAGTGCATAGTAAGAAACAGGAAAAAAAAAATTTTTCGGGCCAAAAAAAAAAAAAAGAAAGAATTGTTTAGACATTGGGTCTATATTTTGTCGATAGCCGGCACCATAAGTTTTAAAATGAGGGGTAAATCATGGGGTTTAACGTAGCAAAGAAAACGGGTTAGAGAAACAATATATTGTGGATAATATGAACTTTATACTTCTATCTCTAATGTCAGTAAAACTTGTTGTTTGGTTGCTATGGTGTAATTTCAAGAGGATAAAAATAGAACTGTTTTACGATTAAATGCCGATATCAGATTCAACAGAGATACAAACCAGTAAAGAAACTTCTCCGGCGTTCACTAGCAGAACTTTTGTTTATCAAATATCTACCTTTTTAGGGCTCATTAAAAAAAAAAAACTATCATTTTATATAAATCCTGCAAAGAACAAAAAGGAAAAGAGAAGGACCTGTTGAAATATTGGAGGATAATCAGATACTACGTATTCAAATCAGATATATTTTTACTGAATGATACATGAATGAAGAAATCTGTCGTAAAATACAAACCTTTCTTACTCAAACATGAACAAAGGCGGGAATTTTTGCCTCGGACGATGATCTGGAACAGTGGTTTCCAACTTGGGGGCGATCATCCCCAAAGGGGAATTTGACTCCTCAAAGGGGCGGTAAAAACAAATTAAAGTTCAAGACCTTCCTCCTTGCACCTTGAATGAACCTCAAGAAGTATTTTGCCATTCATTGTCAATTTTATGAATTTTCAATTTTTCAATTCATTTTCCTTCAAATATTTAGTTTCAATGATTTTAGATTTTGCCAGATTCCAGTGTCGAAAAAAATAATAATTTCTGGAAAAATGTACTTCTGTTTTTTGAAAAGTACGTCGATGATCTTAGTTAAATGTTTCCTTTCAAATGCTTGATCAGTTCGCTTTGTGAACGAAAAAAAATTAAAGGTGTTTTATTTATTTATTAATATTTTTAGTTTAAAAGTGATTAGTTAAAACTGCTTTATTGCGTACATTTTACTTCAAATTAAAGTTGGGTATTTATATTTTTAATAATATCAATGCTCACTTCCGCGAACTTATTGTTTTTTAGAGGAAAACGGGGGGGGGAGGCCAGGGCCGACCTTAGCAAATGCGGGGCCCGATTGGAGAACTCTGGCGGGGCCCCCTTTGTAAAAATATTTACCTTTAGTTTGAGGCTCAAATGAATATAACTCTTTTTAAAATAAAAACCTTTTGTTTCGCTATTTTTTTACAAGCAAAAAAATAAACAATAGCTTGCTAAAACAAGCCATTATACAGACTAACCTTTCTTTCTATTTTATGCACCTTCCCTGACCCTTTCGTTGATGATGAAAAGACTACTTATATAACCGCTTCATATATCCGAAAAAGCATGTTGCATTTTTGATTATATTCTCAAGAACTAAGTTGTACTAGTGGCAGGCAAATAGTGGAGTATATATGTTTAAATTTTGAAGAGGGCTAATGGGACCAAGCTTAGAATAATAATTTAGAGGATGTCAGGGTGGAGCGCTCTTCTAGACATTTTTTCCTCCTTGAATTTTTAAAATGAAATTCTAAACAATTTTCGGTAATGTCAGAGGAATGGGGCGAGAAATTCAGGCTCAAATTCAGACTCTCCTTTCTAAATATATATTTTAAAATGATATTTGAAGACTTTTTGGCAGCGGCTCCAACGAGAGAATATTTTTAAGGGGGAGGGTGGCACTTTGAGAAAAGAAAAAAAAAAAAACTCCAACTCCCCCATCTCTTTGAGGGCTCTTCCCCGAAAATTTTGGAAATTATAGTCCTGAAAACGCAGTTTTAGACGTTCTCTTAGAGGACCTTAGATGGAGGTTTATTACTAGAAATGCTTTGAAATTGTTGCCTCAAAAACTAATTTTAAGTTATTTTTGGCCAAGTTATGGAAGAAGGAAAGGGTACCCGTTCCTTCTCCCAGAACTTGTCCAAAAGTTAGTCCTACGTTCAGAAATTTTTCTTAAAAATATTTCAAAATTATCTCTGGCGGCATTAAACAGAAAGTTGAGGATTGGGTGCTCTCTAGCAGAAAATTAAAATTAAAGGCACAAAATGGCAATTCGAGGATTTCCCTGGTTTTGTCAAGTGGGTTTGTCTTCTGCCCCTTAGCTCCCCAGGCTTGAGCCCCTCAGCTACCCCGTAGGCGCGCCACTGATGATGAAAAGACTACTTATATAACCGTTTCACTGTGTGAGTGTAAGATTGTATTCAGTAGAGTTAAGGGCATTGAAGTTTGTTCAAAATTGAAGTTCCAAAAGCGCAATTTTAAATGATTTTCGATGTTTTTAGGTGTTTGAAGAATTTTCAATGAAAGTTTTTAAAAACTGAAACCCAGGAAACGAAATTTTAGATACTCCCTAATAATTTTTGTGGGAGAAGGCTTCGGAGAAGTAAGATTTTGAACGCGTTCTTATTTTCAGACGAGGTAGAAAAAAAAGGGGGAGGGGTTGAAAGAAAGGGGAGAAGGGCACACAATTAATTGACCAATAATTCATATCGGTTGAAAATTCAAGTGTCGTGATTTCTTTTTGAAAAAAATTAAGATTTTCCCCCAACATTATTTATTTTTGTTTTTAAAATCGCTTAGTTTTAACAAAGCGCATTTTTTACTTCTCTTCAGTAATAAAGAATATTTAAAGAAAAATCATCGACTCAGCATTCTGTATTGTGGGCCCTAAGTCTCTGGTTGCCGTTTTGGTTAGAGCAGTGTTTCATAACTTTTTTGAGCTCATCGCCCCCTTTAAGACGCTGACTGGCACTTATCGCCCCCCCCCCTTCTTCCTCGAAAATAACATAAGTAAGTAAGCATCGATATTATTAAAGATATAAGCAATTTTAACCAATCACTTTTAAACTGAAAATATTACTAAATAAATAAAATACCTTTAATTTTTTTTTATTTCACAAAGCGAACTGATAAGCATTTGATGGGTAATATTTAACTAAGATCTTCGACGTACTTTTCAAAAACAGAAGTACATTTTTCAAGAAATTATTTTCCTTTCTACACTGGAATCTGGGGGAATTAAAATCATTGAAACTAAAAATTTGAGAGAAAATATATTGCAAATCTGAAAATTCATAAAATGGTCAATGAATGACAAAAACTTCCTAAGGTTCAAGGAGGAAGCTCTTGAACTTTAATTAGTTTTTTCTTTAACATGTGATTAATTGTCTGAACTCTAAACAACCGGTTTCGTACATGTTTACACACAAATCCGGTTTTCGCCACCCCTTTACTACTAGTGTTTTCTCTTCTAAATACCCATCACCCCTATCGCCCGTTTAGAATTTACCGTCCCTTTGAGGAGGCCAAATCGCCTCTTTGGGGGGCGATCGCCCCCAGGTTGGGAAACACTGGGTTAGAGGGTAACGGGAGAGGAGAGATCTCTACCAAAATTTTAAATCCCTAAAACGTCATTTTAGGCAATCGACCTCGTTGTTAGAGAAAAGGCAAGTCTTCCAGAAATTTTCGGAAATTTATCAGAATATAGAAGCAGAAATTTACTATTCCTCCAGAAGTGCTTTGAAGCTGAAGTCATAATATTGTAATTTTAAGTTATCTTTGGTGATGGGGACATTTGGGAAGGGGAAGGAATGATCGCATGATCTCACCTGGAAATTTCAGCAACTTCAAGTCTAACAGTGGAATTTCAGGATCTTTTTGGTCTTTGTCATGGAGGTTAGGATAACCTTCAGATTCCATGCTTCTTTTCAATTAGTTGCCCTCTGAAGTTGGCAGTCGGGGCACGGGCTCCGAATTTCCCC
Source organism: Uloborus plumipes (assembly GCA_038373865.1). Classification (NCBI taxonomy): domain Eukaryota; kingdom Metazoa; phylum Arthropoda; class Arachnida; order Araneae; family Uloboridae; genus Uloborus; species Uloborus plumipes. Next base: position 30,020 of record JAXGGA010008065.1, read on the forward strand.
CATAAATCTGGCACTGGAAAGCACCTATCCTTTCGCTACGCCACTCGTGAAAAGATTAAAAATTGCCATCCACCTCTAGCTATGCGGGACGGTTTGCTATAACCTCTCGTACATTTGCTTTTTTAAGGCAAAAAGATCAGAAATTATCTTCATTAAGTGTGTTTGTTGATTTTTGGAGAAAATAGGGCCTCATGGGTCCCCTTACATAAACACCCCTGGAAAACTCATCGGGGTGAAAAATGCTCTTATGTTTCCCTTTAACTTACGTGCTTTTACAACTGATATTTCACGTTTCATACTGGCAACTGTAAACATCGGTAGTGTTTCCTTGGAGAACATTTCATTGTTGATGAATTTTAATAAGCCCGCCTCCAATTAAATAAGTAAATACCTTAATTGCCCATAAATGGGAGACCCCAGTACAATATTTTTTTTCTTTCTTTTTTTAACTATAGAGTATAAGTTGCCGTAGGTACGACCCTAGATTTAAGATGTTCAAATCGACAGATGTTTAAATTTTCTAATAATTTACCTGACAGTAGTAGTTTTGGGAATGTATCTGATATTTTCAATAGAATAATAGAGATGTCAAACGTTTCAGAAAGTTCTCTTACATCATAAATTGATCTAATCGTAGCAAAATACTTTCAAACAGATTAAACATCAGTTAAATATTGCCAATTAGCTTTTTGTTTTGATATAGTTTTTTGTTAGCATTTACCTCAAGGCAAAAATACTTTGTCGGCGCGGGGCCCCTTGCTCCTACAGCATAAATTGAACTAAACGTAGCACCATACTTTCAAACGGATTAAACACCAGGTAAATATTGCCAAATAGCTTCTTATTTTGATATAGTTTTTTTTTTAACATTTACCTCAAGGCAAAAATAATTTGTCGGCGCGAGGCCCCTTGCTCCTACAGCATAAATTGAACTAAACGTAGCACCATACTTTCAAACGGATTAAACACCATGTAAATATTGCCAAATAGCTTTTTATTTTGATATATTCTTTTTAAAATTTATCTAAAGGCAAAAATAATTTGTCGGCGCGGGGCCCCTTGCTCCTACAGCATAAATTGAATTAAACGTATCACCATACTTTCAAACGGATTAAACACCAGGTAAACATTGCCAATTAGCTTTTTATTTTGATATAGTTTTTTTCTCATTTACCTAAGGGCAAAAATAATTTGTTGGCGCGGGGCCCTTTGCTAGAGCGGGGCCCGATTGGACAAAATCGGTCCAATCGGCCTAAGACCGGCCCTGGGGGAGGCGATAGCTGTCAATCAGCGTCTTGAAGTTGGCGATGAGCTCGAAAAAGTTGGGAAACACAGATCTAGAACAATGTTTAAAAAATTAATTTTGTAAGCTTTTGTTTTTAATATGTAGCTGACTCTTTCTTATTTTAATTTCATTTAATTTGTGGAATACCTCCACTAGTTACAGGTAAGCATACAACCCAAAGCTCTATCTTTAACTTTTGTTTCTTCCTTATTTTAGACAAGCTGCGTTGCCCGAAGTTGCATGGAATACCTCAAAAATATAAGTTACTTCAAGTAACGCATTTTCAACAATTAGACTTAAATAAAAGAACAAAAAATAGAGGGAAATTTCGTGTCAATGTATAAAAAAGAGCAATTTTATGACAAACTGTAACCTTAGATGTCCTTTAGCCTTTTTCTTTTCTTTTTTTTTCATTCAAAAGTGTTGTCATTGTTATTAATAGTGGTTAACATTCCGTTTCGCAGATTTTCTGGTGAAATACCTCTAAGAAATAGGCCCTCCATAGGGGGGCCTATTTCTTAGAGGATTTTATTGGGATTTATTCTTAGAGGAGAATTTTCGCCCCCCCCCCAAAAAAAAGGGCGAAAATTTCCCAATGTTGAGTTCATGATCATCAACTTGTAGTGTGCTGGTAGCACGTTATTTCATTCCTTTATCGACTTCGGTTTTGCTTGTGTCCTTGTTTGAGTGAGACATTTCTGTGTCAAAGTGCAGCGATCATAACATGCTTAAAAAACGTGGATCGCATAAATTTAATTATACAGGGTGTCCACTCCAATCGTGGACCAATAGCTAATTTCTAAACCGTTAGAGATAAGCATATAGTTTATTTAGGAAAAAATCTCCAAATTACGAAAGGAATTTTGGGTCTATTCAATGTTTTTCAAAAAATCAAATTTTGAAAGAGTTACGAAATTTAAATTTTTATACAGCCCCCAGTCCTATCAATCATATTTAGTAAAACATTCTTGACACTGTAACGTTTAAAACTAAAAAAAAAATCACTCTTCTACCACAAAAATTGACCGAGTTATGACGTTTTGAAAAATCAAGATTTTGAAGGATTTCGCATACGGTCCCTTAAGCAATCGCTCGATGACGTCATGAAATAATGCAAAATCTTGATTTTTCAAAACGTCATAACTCGGTCAATTTTTGTGGTAGAAGAGTGATTTTTTTTTAATTTTAAACGTTACAGTGTCAAGAATGTTTTACTAAATATGATTGATAGGACTGGGGGGCTGTATAAAAATTTAAATTTCGTAACTCTTTCAAAATTTGATTTTTTGAAAAACATTGAATAGGCCCAAAATTCCTTTCGTAATTTGGAGATTTTTTCCTAAATAAACTATATTCATATCTCTAACGGTTTAGAAATTAGCTATTGGTCCACGATTGGAGTGGACACCCTGTATGTATGGTGATCGGACTGAGAAGGGGAGGTTGGTCCATACGTCAAATTGCAGCTGATACCCACATGGATGCAAGCACTGTGCATCGGCTGTGTCGGAGATGGTTGGAAAGAGGAAATGTAGCCACATTGAGGGGTGCAGGTGCAGCCAGAGTGACGTCAGACCGCTTGGATCGACGGATTCACCGACAAGCTGTGGCGGACCCGCAAGTCACTTGTACGTCGATTCTGCAGCACGTGGAAGGTACCCTGGATGTTCCTGTGTCGACCAGAACCATTTCCCGTCGACTGGTTGCACGTGGCCTGCAATCACGGCGCCCGCTAAGAAGACTGCCATTGACCTCACAGCACAGACTCCAACGTTTGGAATGGTGCCGGACCAGAGCGACGTGGATGGTAGAATGGCAAACCGTAGTGTTCTCAGATGAATCCCGCTTCTGTTTGTCCAGCGATAGTCATCGCATACGTGTGTGGCGTCGACGTGGAGAAAGATCGAATCCGGCAGTAACTGTGGAACGCCCCACAGTGCGACAACGTGGCATAATGGTTTGGGGCGCTATTGCATACAATTCCGTATCACCTCTAGTTCGTATTCGGGGCACTATGACGGCACAACGATATGTAGATAATGTACTGCGGCCGGTGGCAGTCCCCTACCTTCAGGGTCTGCCAAATGCAATTTTTCAACAGGATAACGCCCGGCCTCACAGTGCTCGAATCAGCCAACATGCTTTACGAGGTGCACAGATGCTTTCCTGGCCACCATACTCTCCTGACTTGTCACCAATCGAACATGTGTGGGACGTGATTGGACGCCGTTTGCAGAACCTGTCACTGCCTCGTTCAGAGGACGAACTGTGGCAAATGGTTGAAAAGGAATGGAGTGCCATCCCTCAGGACACCATCCGCAGGCTTATTGACTCCATGCCTAGACGTGTTTCTTCGTGCATCGCTGTCCGCGGTGGTCTTACTTGTTACTGAGCCGACGCCGTCCTCGCTCTAAATTTTGCTTATTTATTTTGAAATAAATATCACTTTTTGTTCCATGCTGTCTCTGTCTTCTTACCGAATTTCATCAATTTCTGACCACTCCTTCTTGGTGTTGCATTTTCAATGTCGAGCAGTGTATTAGCGTCCCTGAAGCTTAAAACGATGTTTGTGATTATTAAAATATTGATCAAAAACTGCATGGTAACGGACTTGACATTTGGTAACGGATTTGACCAGTAACGGACTTGACATTTCAACCAAAATGTCAAATTATGGCTAGGTTGTCGAATTTAAAAATTGAACAACAAGATGCATTTTCTTGGAGTTTAATAAGGGAGTATAATAAACAATATTTCGGGGTAAAAGTTGAGAAAAAGTAAAAATTAATACTAAAATCTTTGTTAACAGACTTGACAAAGAATAAAAATACGCACCGGGAAGAAGTCTTGTGCGAAACGCCACAATAATACTTCTCGACTCAGGAAAACAAAATGATACGAAATAGTTACGTCACTAGTTTGTTGAGTTAACTGAATACGTGTTACCATCTTTTGACTGCAATAAACACCTTTTTTAGCTAAAATAATCTTAGAGTAACGGACTTGACAAGAACTGCCGGACAAAATATATTCATACATTTTTTATTGAAATAAAATTACTATTGTCAATATTTGTTATGAATACCATAAACATATAGTCAATATATAAAAATAATATGTTGCATGTACTTTTTTGACCATTAAGTATATTAAAAAAATAGTTGCACTTGCGAAAATTGGAAATGGACAATCGTTTTTGCCTTGATTCTCATTTTTAAAGACTTATATAAAAATATATAAATAAATTTCAATAATTTTTTGAGTGATAGAATTTTTTGGGGTATTTCTTGCAGAAAATAATTGTTCGCATTCAATTTAAAATATGCTATGCTTCAAAATCGTCTTTTTAACCTCCGGACAGAAAATGTAAGCAAATTTTGAAAATGACCCGTTCCTGCTTGTAACTTTTTAACGTTGTATTTATACTTTAGGGTCATTGAATAGAAATGTCAACCTCAGCCGAAGACAAAAAAAAATTACCGAAGTGAAAAAAGTATCAAAAAATAAATAAATAAAAAAGTAAATAAAAATCATACAACATCAGAAGTTTAAAAAAAATTGAAAACGTGTTGTAATTATCAGTGAGATCAGCCATAATAAATAGTTTGTAGTGTGTCTACTGCTTGTTATTCGATGGTTACGTTAGTATCACACCATCTTCTGTAAAAGTTGCACTTAAGACTAAAAAAAATTAAGATTTAATAAATGTGCTTTATGTTTTCAAAAGCCAACTTTACACATTTTTCAAATATATCATTCAATTTTTAACACTTGCTTAACTTTGAGAAATTTTTGTCTCACAACATGAGCATTAATTTTCAGGATTGCAAAAATGTTACGTAAGTCACGCTACTATTTTGGTTGAAAAAATATCTACTGTCAGTAATTTTGTTTTAAATTTTTAGCAGAAATGATACATAGATACCATGTACATTGTAAATCCACCAGCATAACTAATAAATATTTTTTATCCTTTAAGTTACAGGTAAAAACAGTTACAAAATCAGCTCTGAATGTTGCGTTAGTCCCGATGGAATGACCCTAGTAGGTTATTACAAACGGTTTTATACTAAAGCAATGAGTTTTAAGACAGCCGATTTGGGGATTTTTTCCCCTAGCAAACCACACAAATTGTATAATACCAAAAAGAAATTAAATAGGTAACAATCGAAAGGGCATAGTAAAACATGTTTCTTGACGAATAACTTATATGCCTTCGTCTTCTTGTTATCGATATGTTAAGACTTAAAAAGTCTACAGAAGTTTTAATAAAAGTCGATGCAATTTTGAAGTAGTTTTGAAACAGACCCGTCATTTCGGACTTTTCTGGGGGAAGGGGTCTACTCAGTGATATTTCTGCCAAAACACACTGAAAACCATTCCCACTTACATCAAATACTTTGGATTCCCAAATGCAGGGAAGGCATTTGCCCACTCCACCCCCCCCCCTCAAGAACACCCTAAATGACGGGTGTGTTTCACACTACTTTAATTTTACTCTACCTGAATATTTTAAATTGTTAAAAAAAATGTCATGCAGTCAAATTTTGAAGGTCATAAACTGTTTTTTAAGGTACAAGAGTTGTTGAAGAGGATGAACATTCCGGTCAACCTGGGACAGCAAGAAGTAATAACAACTCTAAAAATATTCTACTAATAGAATCGTGAGCAAAGACAGGTGTTTAAGTGTTCATATGTGTTCAGATATTACGAGCACTGGCTGAGAGACAATGCGAAAATATTTAGTGCAAGTTTCGCATAGGGGAACGTTTGCGTACAACAACCATTACCAAAAAAAAACTAACATCCTGAGTGCTCAATGCGTAATCTATGAAACAGTTCTCGGCTCCACAAACACACATTAGTTGTAAAAAATGAATGTTGTCTTTACAGTGTACGAGGGCTGTCTGAAAAGTTTCCGACCTCGATATGAAAAGGGCAAAACTTATGAAACAAAGATAGATGTTCTTATTAAGGAGTCTTTTGGAAACTTGGAACCGTAATTTTGGCTATTTTTAGTTAAAATTGTGTGCGTGACAGCCATACTAGTGAGTTGCTCCAACAGTTTTTTTGAAAATGGAATATCAAGCTCTGATTCGATACTTATTTTAAAAAGGAAATACGCCTGCACAAATTAAAAAAGAGTTGGACTTTGTGTATGGGGAATCTGCACCATCGTCTAAAGCCGTAAAATTTTGGGTAGCGGAATTTAAACGGAGCCGTACCATCTTGAGTGTTCATGAACGCTCAGGTCGACCCAAAACTGCCACCACTGATGAACACATTGCTAAAACTCATCAAATGGTGCTGGATGATTCAAATTAAAGGTGAGACATATAGAAGAAACTATGAATATCTATAAGGAATGCGCTTGCCACATTTTACATGAGAAATTAAGCACGCGGAAGCTGGCTGCACTTTGACTGCCGCGTTTGCTCAATTTGACCAGAAAGGTGTCCGAATGAACATTTGCAACGCACTTCTGGCACAATGAACCAAAATTTTTCTGACGACTAATCACTGTAGATGAAACCTGGATTCATCAGTACGCTCCAAAAACAAAAAAGCAGTCAAAACAATGGATTTCAAAGTGAGAACAGCTCCAAAATAGGCCAAAACAGTTCCTTCTGCAGGAAAAGTGATGCCGACCGTTTTCTGGGATAGCCATGGAGTGATACTCATTGACTACCTTAAAATGGGAAAAACCATAATAGGAACATCCTATTCTACTCTCCTTGACAAATTTAAGGAGGAAATAGAAGAAAAATGGCAGCATTTGAAAAAGAAAAAAGTTCTTTCTCATCAACAAAATGCTCCTGCTCACACCTCAGTGGTTTCAATGGCCAAAATTCACGAGTTAACGCTCGAAATCGCTGAACACCCACCCTACTCACCAGACCTGGTCCCAAGCGATCCTTTCTTGGTCCCTAAGCTGAAAGAAGCACTTGGAGGACAAAGGTTTTCTTCAAATGAGGAGGTCATAAGCTTTGTCAACAGCTTTTTTGAGGAGACATTTTCATCATTACTTTTGGATGGGTTAAAAGGTTGGGGGCATTACTGGAGGACGTGTATAGACTTACAAGGAGACTGTGTCAAAAAGTAAAAGCCAGTTTGGACGATAAAAATATTTTATCTATGTTAGGTCGGAAACTTTTCAGACAGCCCTCGTAATACAGCAAATTTTATAGTAATAAACTGTTAAAATTTCTAATTTTATAGTAATAAACTGTAAAATAACTAATTTTACAGTACTAAACTGTACAATTGCTAATTTTACGGTAGAAAACTAAAATTGCTAATCTTACAGTTCACTACAGTGCATTTTACAGTTTTAAACTGGAACTTCGGCTGCCAGTATTATACTGTTGTTTTAACAGTATTATTGCTAAACTTCAAGGCAATAAACTAAAATTTCTAACTTTACAGTAAGAAACTGTAAATTGCTAGTTTTGCTATTTATTACTGTGCATTTTACAGTTTTAACTTAGAACCTCGGCTGCCAACATTAAACTGTATAAAAACAACAGTTCATTTTTCGCAGTGTATATAACTGCTTTGAACAGAATAAATGTTTCATGCAGACATGTATTAAGAGAGGAGGGGAGTAAATTGAAAGGGCATAAAAGGTATCTGTATATATTTTCAAAAAAAGCTGCTTTTTGAGGCCAATCCCATTACTTAACTGTCACACCTCCACTGCAAAAAATGAACTGTTGTTTTTACAGTACAATACTAGCAGCAGAGGTTCCAATTTAAAACTAAGACTTACGGTAATAAACTACGGTAAGCTAGCAATTTTACAGTTTATTGCTATAAAATTAGCTGTATTATACTGTGAAAACAGCATTCATTTTTTACAGTTGTACATTCATCTATATATGCATAGATATATACATAGATATATTAATCATATACGTTTTAAATATTTTAATCATTTTTATCCATCTTTGATGGAATTACTTGGGGACACACCCCATCCTAAGTTGTTTCTCTTTTTACATGAGATTGGTTTTATATCCATAATTTAGTGTTTTTATCTCTGCCATCTTGTTGGTTTCGTCTTTGTATCGTTATGTGTTTCTTGTTTATATATATATCTGTTTTGAAAATGTTTTTAAAATTGTAAAAAAAGTTTAATAGGATATCATTGTTTATTATACATATCTGACTTTAGACAAAATCACTTGACAGTTCTTGCTCTCATCTTGTCATTTCAAATTTTATGTGTCTTGTTCTGAAATGTTTTTAAAATTTTAGACGTTTTATGTCAATTGTATTTTAGATGATCTTAGCTCTGACATCTCTTCATTTTTTAAATAAAACGATCGTTTGGCGCAGTATAGCCTACTAAGGCTCTTGCGCCAGTAAAATCAATACAACCAACCATAGATATATCGATATTATATTTTTCAGGATTGAACCACGTGGATCTCATCTGTTCTATAATTGGAAAGTATTTATGCGCAGCTGCTTTTATGGCCACTTACCAGCAGAGTTCTGAGCTCTACCCCACTGTTGTTCGTTCCCTGGGCATGGGCATGAGCAGCAGTGTCGCAGCAGTCGCATCCCTGCTCATCCCGTACGTCGTTTATTTCGTAAGTAGCTATTTCACTGCGGATTCCCTATTGTGTACCTCCGACTCAGATTAACCCATTTATGCCCAAATTTTTATTAACAATTTTTTTCAATTTTTATCTGCTTAAAAATCTTACTTGGAATAGTTTACATACATTTCAGGCTTAAAAGAGTTCGCCGTTGCCATATTTATTAAGTTATTTAACGTCCTGTTTGTGGGAGATTTTGCAGATATGTGCGCGAAATACGACCTTACTTGACTTTACTTTTGCAAAGTAACATTACAGAAGGCATCTGTGATCAATTTTAAGCAAATCATTTTAAAATAGTTTAATTTTATGAAAAATAAGTTCGCAAAAACAACTTACTTTCTGTGGCTACTCATGCTGGATCGTTGCTTGACTGATTTGTCTGAAAATAGCTGTCAATAAATAAACTCTGATGTCCAAGTAGTGACTCTAGCTGGTTTTCTCAAGAAGAAGGACTATTTAATTTGTGAAAAACGGCTTTAGTAAAATGATACACCCATTACGGGTTTTTGTATGCAGTAACTAACAAGCGTCCCGTTTTTAGACTACGGGGCATAAATAGGTTAACGCAAATCCATTTCCGTTACTTTTCTGGAGAAAGCGAAAACGTTTGTCTGCTGCATACAGAAAACGGGACTCGCGCTCTTTTAACGCTGCAAAGTATTTGTGAAGGATTTTTTTTTTACAATAACGCGTTCTCATGGGTCGATGCGGGAAAATATTCTACATACAATGCAGTAATAAAGTAAAAATTGCCATTGTTGAACTTACGTTAGTCTGGTTCTGAGGTACTGAACTAGTCTCGAATGATCGTGGCAATTTTATTTATTTACTAGCTTAATACCCGGCGTTGCCCGGGTGCTTATTAATACAACATAGCATTCAGGGAAAAAAAGTTTGAAAGAGTTCTATTCATATGGGTATAAAATAATTTGCATCAATCTGTCTCTTAGGTACAAACTTTGAAAAAAACTAAAATATTACAGAAAGTTAAACGTTTACAGAAAAATAGTCTTATCAAAAGGTGAAAATTAAAGATAAATGTTGTCTGTGCTTTGCCGCGTCCACTGGCATGAAATATATGCACATGGAAGTGAAAAAATTGCATCAATTTCACCCGCCAAATTTAAAATATTAACTTTTCTCTATTAACTGTTCCCACCTACAAAGTAAAAATTATTATAACTCAGAAATAAATCTGTTTCTCGTTCTGAAGGCTTATCTCCATTACAGACGCAACTGTAGTCGCATTGCAAATTTGAAATTCAAATCCGTGGCTCTTTTTATAAAGTCCACATGAATTATGATTGTTTTTTACTTATTTCAATGCTAAAAGCAAATAGGTGAGCCTTAAATTGAAAATTCATTACTTTAATCGTAATCATTGTTGGAAAATACTAATATTTAAAAATCTTAAATTTCATCAATTTGAATGCTAAAAATCCTATCTCGATTACAATATAAATAGGCTAGATTCCAATAAAAGGGTCATTTTTTGACAAAAAATTTAAATTTGAGCTTTTTAGATTTTTTAAAATTTCAAGACCCCACCTATGAGAATTCTAGGGCATCAAGGAACCTCTGTGTCAAGTTTGATGAAAATCTGACGCAAACTGTGGATTTGTATAGAGAACAAGTATATATATATACATACACTCATTTTTATAGATATAGATTTATTTATTTATTATTATTATTTTTTTTTTTTTTGGACATACTAATTTTCAGAGTTTCTGAAAATGCTTTTAAAATTCCAAATCAATAGACATTATGCAGCATTTTATTTTAGTTTAAACCACTGATTATGCATGTTTGCATAATGGGTCAGTCCATAGAAATGTCAACATCAGCCGAAGAAAAAAAAATACCGAAGTGAAAAAAGTATCAAAAAATAAATAAATGAATAAATAAATAAAAATCATACAACCTAAGAATTTTTTTAAAAAATGAAAAAGTATTTTAATTATCACGGAGATTAGCCTTAATAAATAGTTTGTAGTGTGTTTACTGCTTGTTATTCGATAGTTACGTTGGTCACGTTACGTTAGTCACACTCCATCTTGAGTAAAAGTGACACTTAAGACTAAAAAAAATAAGATTTAATAAATGTGTTATATGTTTTTAAAAACCAACTTGACACATTTTTCAAATAAATCATTCAATTTTTAACGCTTGCTGAACTTTGAGAGATTTTTGCCTCACAACATGAGCATTAATTTTCAGGATTGCAAAAATGTTACGTAAGTCACGCTACTATTTTGGTTGAAAAAATATCTACTGTCAGTAATTTTGTTTTAAATTTTTAGCAGAAATGATACATAGATACCATGTACATTGTAAATCCACCAGCATAACTAATAAATATTTTTTATCCTTTAAGTTACAAGTAAAAACAGTTACAAAATCAGCTCTGAATGTTGCGTTAGTCCCGATGGAATGACCCTAGTACGTTATTACAAACGGTTTTATACTAAAGTAATGAGTTTTAAGACAGCCGATTTGGGGATTTTTTTCCCTAGCAAACCACACAAATTGTATAATACCAAAAAGAAATTAAATAGGTAACAATCGAAAGGGCATAGTAAAACATGTTTCTTGACGAATGGCTAATACATGTATGCCTTCGTCTTCTTGTTATCGATATGTTAAGTCTTAAAAAGTCTACAGAAGTTTTAATATAAGTCGATGCAATTTTGAAGTAGTTTTGAAACAGACCCGTCATTTCGGACTTTTCTGGGGGAAGGGGTCTACTCAGTGCAATGTCTGCCAAAACACACTGAAAACCATTCCCACTTACATCAAATACTTTGGATTCCCAAATCCAGAAAAGGCATTTGCCCACTCCTCCCTCAAGAACACCCTAAATGACGGGTGTGTTTCGGAGGAAATCCTCGAAGAATAAAACGTAGTTCTGAAAGCCAGCTACTGTTTTATTTAGTCTTTCACAATGCAAAAAATATCGAATACTACAATAAGCTAATACTTCCGAAATATAATCTTTTAACCCATTAATGCCTGACATTTTTTTTTCCAAAGTAATTTTGTATACTGGTTACAAACTGTTTAATGGAAAGAAAAAATAATAATAAAAATATTACGTAAAAAATATTTTTTTCATTAAGGAAAGAAAAATCGTCCTTTAAAAGTTACGATAGACTCCAGAGGGTACATACTTTTTTTACTAAAATTATTTTCTGCCTACGATATAATACTTAAAAAGATATTTTATAAGAAGGAATAAAATCAGCAATTAACATAAACTGGAAAGCTGGGAATAACTTTGAAAACTGAGCTTTTTTTATTGAGATGGTGAACGATGTCATTTTTGATTAAGATCATATTAAAACTGCTACAGAACACACTTTACAATGGTTATGTGCTGCAATCTGTTAATGACGAATTGAAAGAATACAAAGGTACTGATTGAACACTATTATTTGGTTGAAATGTTCATTTTCGGGAAATTCAGATGCGTTTTTGGACCGTCCCTAAAAAGGGACGCTAGGCATTAACAGCGTATCAATAAACCTTCCTAATTAAATTTACATAATTCGGAATTCCTCATGATATTTTTTCTCGAGTCAAACTTAGTTTAGTATTAAGTTCAGAGCACGATTCCCTTTCCTCGACTAATTTTAAGGCACATGGAACTTTTAAACTGCTGCTAATTACGACAAAATACTTTCCTTTTCAACAGAGCATCTACGGAAAGGCCATTCCCTTTGTTATAATTGGTTTTCTTTGCCTGACCGCTGGAATTTTAGCTACCTTCTTGCCGGAGTCTCTAAATGAAAACCTACCTCAAAGCATTCAGGACCGAGAAGAATTTGGAAAAGATCAGAAATTCTTCTCTTGGAACAGGTATTTTTCTTTTTACAAAACTGATTTATGGGCGTTTCTCTGCAAACTCGTCATTTTTCACACGAAATCTGTCCGGGCATGTTTTTTTGAAATGTTAGTATAATTACACTGAAGTGACAAAAGTCATGGGATAGCAATATGCAAATTTTCAGATGGCAGTAGCATCGCATAGAACAGGTATAAATGCTCAGTGCTTTTACAGAGCTTTCATTTCTGTTCAAGTTATTCATGTGAAGAGGTTTTAACGTGATGATGACCGCACGACGTGAATTAACAGACTTTGAACGCGGAATGTTAGTTGGAGCTAGACGCATGGGTCATGCCATTTCGGAAATCGTTAGAGAATTCAACATTCCCAGATACACTGTGTCAAGAGTGTGCCGAGAGTATGAAATTTCAGGCATAACATCCCACCATGGACAGCGCAGTGGTCGACCGCCTGCACTTAAAGATCGAGACCGGCGACGTCTGCAAAGAGTCGTAAATTCTAACAGACAAGCAACACTGCGTCAAATCACCGTAGAAATCAATGTGGGACGTACAATGGACGTGTCTGCTAGAACTGTGCGGAGAAATTTGGATTTCTTGGGCTATTCCAGCAGAAGACCGACTCGAGTGCCTTTACTGACAGAACGACATCGCTTGCAGCGACTCTCGTGGGCACGTGAGCATATCGGTTGGTCCCTAGATGAATGGAAAACCGTGGCCTGGTCCGATGAGTCACGATTTCAGCTGGTAAGAGCCGATGGTAGGGTTCGAGTGTGGCGCAGACCCCACGAAGCCATGGACCCAAACTGTCAGCAAGGCACTGCAGTGCCTTGCTGACTGCCAACAACAGCCCACAACAACAGCACAACAGCCCACACCATTACGGAGCCACCACCAGCTTGAACATGTTCAAGCTGGTGGTGGCTCCGTAATGGTGTGGGCTGTTTTTTCATGGCATGGACTTGGTCCTCTAGTGCGACTGGACCGAACATTGACTGGAAATGCTTATGTGCAGCTACTTGGAGATCACTTGCAGCCATTCATGGACTTCATGTACCCAAACAACGATGGGATTTTTATGGATGACAATGCGCCATGTCACCGGGCCACAACTGTTCGCAATTGGTTTGAAGAAAATTCTGGACAATTCCAACGAATGATTTGGTCACCTAGATCGCCCGACATGAATCCCATTGAGCATTTATGGGACACCATCGAGAGGTCTGTTCGTGCCCAAAATCCTGCCCCATCAACGCTTTCACAATTATGGACGTCTATCGAGACAGCATGGCTCAATATTCCTGCAGAAGACTTCCAACGACTTGTTGAGTCCATGCCACGTCGAGTTGTTGCACTTCGCCGGGCAAAAGGAGGGCCGACACGATATTAAGAGGTATCCCATGACTTTTGTCACTTCAGTGTATAATACTATTGTTTAGAAAATGACTCTATTACTTTGGTTTGAAAGAGGGCCAATTGAAGGTTGTTTTTTTCTGATAAATCAAGATAGGGGGTAAGTCCCCTTCCTAGTATAACTAGGCAGGGGACTGTGCCAGGTGACTGTGTTTTTGCTCTTTGTTGCGTAATATCTGCAAAACTATTGGAACATAATTAGTTACGAGACTACCTATAAATTTAGGCACAAATCGTGGACATAATAACTAACCCAAGTAGCACACTTCGTTTTTTAGCCTACTTTCCCGTTAAAAATAAAAGAAAGACGAAAAAAGTATAAAAAGTAGCTTAATGCATCTAAAGTTAAAAATATAAAAAGGTAAAATGAATATCGAAAAATTAAAAATTTGAAAGTAGGGTATTGAGATGGGGAATTTGTGTGTCGGTCGGTCGGTCGGTCGGTCGGTCTGTCGGTCTGTCTGTCTGTCCCCCCCCCCTAATAACTTTTGAATGAACATTCCGGTTTGAACAAATTTTTTTTTGTTGGAAAGATCTCGGCGAGTACAGCTCATTCCAATATTTTATTTTTCGATTTGAACAATTTTTGGTTCAACTTTGAACCGTTCAAACAACCTGTCCCGCGATGCTAACTTTTGAGTGAACAGTCCGATTTGAACAAACTTTTTTTTGTTCGAAAGATCTTTTCAAGGATACTTCATTCCCGTATCTACATTTTCAATTTGAACAATTTTTCGTTCAACATTGAACCGTTCAAACAAGCTGTCACCCCTAATAACTTTTGAATAAACAGTCCGATTTAAACAAACTTTTTTTGTTCGAAGCATCTCGGCAAGGATACTTTATTACCGTATTTAAATTTTCAATTTGAACATTTTTGGTTCAACATTGAACCGTTCAAGCAACCTTTCCCCACCTAATAACTTTTGCGTGAACCGTCCGAATGAAATAAACTTTTTTTGTTCGAAAGATCTCGGCGAGTACAGCTCATTCCCATATTTGATTTTTCGATTTGAACAATTTTTGGTTCAACTTTGAACCGTTCAAACAACCTGTCCCGCGATGCTAACTTTTGAGTGAACAGTCCGATTTGAACAAACTTTTTTTTGTTCGAAAGATCTTTTCAAGGATACTTCATTCCCGTATCTACATTTTCGATTTGAACAATTTTTCGTTCAACATTGAACCGTTCAAACAAGCTGTCACCCCTAATAACTTTTGAATGAACAGTCCGATTTAAATAAACTTTTTTTTTGTTTGAAGGATCTCGGCAAGGATACTTCGTTACCGTATTTAAATTTTCAATTTGAACACTTTTTCGTTCAACATTGAACCGTTCAAGCAACCTTTCCCCACCTAATAACTTTTGAGTGAACAGTCCGAATGGAATAAACTTTTTTTTGTTTGAAAGATCTCGGAGAGGGTTTCCCATACATTCCCATATTTCGCTTTTTGATTTGAACCATTTTTCGTTCAATATTGAACTGTTCAGAAAAAAAAATTAACATTAGCGTCTACGGGGAATTTAAGTTGAATGTTGATCCTGAACTAAAAGTCGGATTTCCTTCAAACTAACTTTGTAAGAAAATGGTTTTGATAAATAATGTTTGTAAAGTACTTTTCTGAGTAATCTTCTGTGAGGACTCTGATTCCGACTCCGACTCCGCAAACATGGCGGAAATGCAGGCTCAGAAAAAAAAAATTACTGACTGTGCAGACGATTTTTTGTTTATTTATTCATTTGTTTTATTTTATTTACTGTTATTATTATTATTTTTTTTTTTTTGGCAAACGATTTTTTTTGTAACAAAAATTTTTCATTCACGAGAACATTTTATTCTTTGCTTATATTTAACAACTGGCAACAGATTAAAAGTGAAATTCGAGACATTTTATTAACGGACGAGGTTTTTTTTTTTAATTCTTTCTTTGATAAAATGTGTTTTGATGCTCTTTGTACTTTTATTTATTTATTTATTTATTTTATTATTTTTTTTTTTTTTTTTTTTTTTTTTTTTTTTGAAAACGATGGAGGATTTTTTCTACGGAGGAACTGTAACAGTTACACTCTTTGAAAGGTGCGACAAAACTTTATTTATTCGTTAATTACTTTTTACGTGTCTATTTCATCTGATGAGAGGGGTATATTTTGCTTTTCGAAATCAGCTGTAAGTGCTAAAAAGGTATGTTTGACATAATTTTCAGTCTCAGATAATCAAGAGAATAATGATCAGATGCGAGAATGCCGATGTCGATGTACGGGAAAGTAGGCTCGTTTAGTTCTTGACAGAACTTCTTGTTAAAGGTTGTAAAATGGTTATTAACGTTGTAACAACCGATTAAAAACGTTTAATCGTTTTTTGTGCTACCTGGGTAATATGTTTCATAATTAAACTAATTGACATTAATAAAATCACTTCCCAGAGGACTGTTTTCGCAACGACCCTGATGCATACTTTCATCACAAATGTGGCTCTCAAACTAAATAAAGTATTGTTTCAGCACCGTTCTCAGCAATTTCAGCAAATTCCCACTGATTGCTTTAAACTTCATGTCAAAAAACATTTGCAAGAGTAACAGATTTTTTCTATTGGAGCTTTGAATTTGTCTCAAGGGACTGTTCAAAAAATCTCTGGACAGAATTTACATGACGATTTTAAGTTTTAGAAATACGTAATTAGATCTTATATCATGAAAAAAATATAGCTGCATTATTCTATTTTTAGATATTAATTGCCAAATTTATGTAGTGTTAATAGGTTTTTTGAAATATTGCCTTGAAGTGTTAAACTATTGGATTGGGACAGCCAGGGGACTGTGTTTTTTGATGCTTAGATAATTTCTAGAAAAAAAAATTAAATAGTTACCGCTTCAAATGCAATTGGGCCACAAAGTATTTATGTTTTACTTGTATTAAGAGCAATAATTACTTTATTACCATTTACTATTTTTAAAATACTCGGTCCGGACAGCGAATTACCAGTTTACAGAGAATCGCCCTTATACAAAAACTGAGAACTATAAGAGTATAAGATAGAGTTTTAGTCGAAAACAAAATCACTGAGGGAAAAGATCATGCAAATAAATCGCTACAGCAGGTTTTCAGCATAGTCTTAGAATTAATAATTGCACTGCAATAAATTAACTGTTGTTTTTACAGTATAATACTGGCAGACGAGGTTCCAATTTAAACTGTAAAATGCACAGTAATAAACTATAAAACTAGCAATTTTCAGTTTCGTACTAAAAAGTTAGCAATTTTACAGTTTGTTGTTGTAAAATTTAGCTGTATTATACTGCAAAAACGACAGTATAATACTGGCAGGAGAGGTTCCAGTTTAAAATTGTAAAATGCACGGTAAAAAACTTCAAAATTGACAATTTCACAGTTATTACTGTAAAAGGAGCAATTTTAGAATTTAGTACTGTAAAATTAAAATTGTTTAAAGTTTAGTACTATAAAATTATCTGTATTATTCTGTAAAAACAATTTCATTTTTTACAGTGTAGGGGGCGTCGATTTTAACTTTTTTTAATCGAAAACGACTGTGGTGGGAAAGGGTTGTGTATTGATATCAAATGTTTGCAGAAAGAATTGCTTTCAAATCAAAATGTATTTATCATTTTGAATATATTATTTTTTTCAGGCTGATAAATTTTTCAGAAATCAAGTCAATTTCAATACTCGTATTTATTTATTTATTTGTTTGTTTTTATTTTAGAAAACGAGCCGTTTGTGAAGAAAGAGCGGAGTCACTAAAGATGAAACATTCAACTTGAAAATAGTCAAAAAAAAAAAAAAAACACAGAGAAATTCTCATTTATGTTCAAAATCTCAGCAAACTCCAGATTTTCTTGAAATTTACAATTTTTACATTGTATTTTCCGTTCAAAGGAATGAAAATAAAACATTTTTTAATGGATTTATCGCAACATGAGTGCAATTTCTTTTATTTAATGTAACACTGGCATGTATTTTTATTAAGTTAAATTTCCCATTGATTGTAATCTGCTATCTTATTTGGATTACCACAAAAGGACAGAAGTATAGTCATGACGTGAAAAGAACAACGAAACATTTTTTCGCATTCGAAAACTGATCGCATTTGGGTCGCATGAAAGGTGTCAATCATTCATGATCAAGGTACAGTGCTCTTCTGGTAAGTTGACCTCCGACATTGACAATGTTTACCTCTTACTCCAGAAATATGATGGGTAGCTGAATTGAGTGGGTTAGTTTTGTAGTCTTTTTTCAAATGTATTCTAACTCAAATCTACGTCAATTACCCTTTCCAATTACCCGAAAAAGAGGTAAATGCTGTTGGAGGTCAATTTTTCAGAAGCCCATTATGACTCTACGTAATTAAGTTATTTAATGGTTGTCAAAGGATCGCATCTACATATTAAAATGAGCATCAACTTTAAAATTGTGAGTAACGACACCCTTTTAATCGCATATTTGTAATCAGCAACGTCATTTAAATGTGTGACCACTTTTGTCCCCAATTAAGTTTCTGAAACGATTCCGTGACACTAAAATAACTATATGATACAAAATGGAAAAAACAGACCTTTGTGCATCAAATTAAAAGTAGTAAACAGCGTAGATAAAACAAATAAACAATTGAATCGTTTATTTCGAAAAGGTAACATCTCTATTTTGATCTCCTCTGTCTCTTTAGAAAATTAAACAGCGCACGGTTATATTTTTGAATGTCATAATCAATGGTTATTTGGTAAATTATTGCAGTAATTGTGTACTTAACTAAAGGCATTTTTTCATTGATTATGACATTCAAAAATATAACCGTGCGCTGTTTAATTTTATAAAGAGACAGAGGAGATCAAAATAGAGATGTTACCTTTTCGAAATAAACGATTCAATTGAATTGCAGACACGTGTTTTGAGATTTCAAGGAACACAGGCCCGTCATTTAGGGGTGTCAGGGGGGATTCCCCCCCCCCCTGGCTTTGAGAAATCAATGTATTTAGAGTCATTCCATAGTGACTAACGTAACATTCAGAGCTGCTTTTGTAACTGTTTTTACGTGTAACTTAAAGGATAAAAAATATTTTTGAGTTATGCTGGTAGATTTACAATGTACATGGTATCTATGTATCATTTCTGCCAAGAATGTAAAACAAAATTACTGACAGTAGATATTTTTTCAACAAAAATAGCAGCGTGACTAACGTAACATTTTTGCAACCCTGAACATTAATGCTCATGTTGTGAGGCAAAAATTCTCAAAGTTAAGCAAGTGTTAAAAATTAAATGATATATTTGAAAAATGTGTAAAGTTGGCTTTTAAAAACATAAAACACATTTATTAAATCGTAATTTTTTTAATCTTAAGTGTCACTTTTATTCAAGATGGAGTGTGACTAATGTAACGTGACTAACTTAACCATCGAATAACAAGCAGTAAACACACTACAAACTTTTTATTATGCCTAATCTCAGTGATAATTACAATGTTTCTTTTTTTTTTAATTTCTTATGTTGTATGATTTTTATGTACTTATTTATTTATTTATTTATTTATTGATACTTTTTTCACTTCGGTATTTTTTCTTTCTTCGGCTGAGGTTGACATTTCTATGGAATGACCCTTTACATATAAGTGGGCGTGGTTTTTGATGTTTTGCGATGAAATTGCATTGTGTTTGGACCCTTTGCCCCCCCCCCCCTGGAAAAACTTGAAATGACGTCCCTGAAGGAACCCCTTTTTAAGTGCAGCAAAGTGTGAGGTCTGAGACGTAAAGTCATCTGAGAAAAGCAACACTGTGGAAAAAAGAATAGTTCAAATAGATTCCATATAACTTGAAGATTAATTGGCGATTAACAACGCAAACAAAAGAAAAGGCAACCTAGAGCAGCTATTTATTATATAATTCCCATCAAGTAAAACAAGTTGTACAAAAATTTTCCAAAAAATTCTATAAGTAATAAATCTGTGGATAGGTAGCAAAATGTTGCAAGTTACTTTTTTCATTTTTTTTTTTTTTTTTTTTGCAGCAGCTTCAAAGTTCAATGAATTACGTAAAATCATAACACTTTCGTACATCCATTAATTTTTCTAGCAATAGTTCAGAAATTTGTATTATTTGTAGCTTTAGATTATTTGTAACTATACACTTCATGACGTAAAAAACTCAATTGGAAAAAAGTAAGATTTTGCCCCCTGATTACAAAAATGCTGTCTTATAAATGAAACGGAGTCAGAATAAATTAGCAATAAACTTCCTCCGAAAAAATGTACATTGTAAAAAATTAATATTGTTTTTACAGTATAATACTTTTAAACAATATTAATTTTTATTATTTTAGTAGCTAATTTTATCGTAATAAACTGTAAAAATCGATAATTTTACACTAATGAACTGTCAAATTGCTCATTTTACAGTACTAAACTGTAAAATTGCTAATTTTAGTTTATTACCGTACATATTACAGTTTTAAACTGGAACCTCTGCTGCCAGTGTCATACTGTTGTTTTTACAGTATAATACAGCTAAATTTTACGGCAATTAACTGTAAAATTGCAAACTTTACAGTAAGAAACTGTAAAATCGCTAGTTTTACAGTTTATTACTGTGCATTTTACAGTTTGAAATTGTAACCTTGTCTGCCAGTATTACACTGTAAAAACAACAGTTCATTTTTTGCAGTGTCTGTAAAAAAATCAATTGCAACATTATTTGGACTACAGCAGTTACTACCGCTGTTAAATAGTTGATAGTTACGAAAGCAAGCATTTCATCTATTCAAGTGCCAACGCATGCTATATAGTGGCTGATTCAATTACAGAGCTAAGGGGATGTGTTGTTAAATAGCTGCTTTCCTTGTTTTGTAGCAGAAAAGGAGAGCTTCCCGCCTCTAAGGCTTTTTTTAAACATATAGACTCTTCAAACGATTTCCATTGCCTTGAAAGAATGGACTGATTGCTCAGCTGAGGCCAATTCATTCAATTTTCATGACTGTTGAAAAGGAAGTATTTTGTAACACGTAACAAAGTTACTAACAATATGGTAACGTTCGAAAGCTTTTTATTTGTCGACATGCTGTTTGGGAGACCTGTTGCGTAGCGTGAGATTTTGGCAGACCTTGTGAAATTGCTCCTTTGTTATATCTTTTGTTTGTGTGATGATTTGACTTTTTTGATTTGGAACGCGAAAAATAATTATGTGAAAAGTTACGAGCTCGCGAGTTAATTTCTCCCATGGCTGTTTTATAGTGAGAAAGAGTGAAGCCTCAGTAAGTCTTTTCGTTTAATTCCATTTTCTTTAGAAGTCCAAAAAATGGGTTTTGACTTTTAAACCCGATTCTTAAGTGCTGATAGTTTATGGTGCTAAATAGTTTTAAAATTATATCAGCACTCAGTAAGTTTTTTCGTTTCTTTCCATTTTCTTTGGCAACCCTACAAATGGGTTTTGATTTTTAAATCCGATTCTTAAGTGCTGATAGTTTATGGTGCTAAATAGTTTTAAAATTATATCAGCACTCAGTAAGATTTTTCGTTTTTTTCCATTTTCTTTGAAAACCCTAAAAATGGGTTTTGATTTTTAAATCTGATTCTTAAATAAGAATACTTTATGGTGCTAAATGGTGTTAAAATTATATCATCACATTATAATTTTATACCTATTCAATACCACATTTTATAAAAATATTCAAGCTAACTTTAAGGATAATTAATCCGTTTAAACATTTTATATGGATTTCCTTTTTGAAATCCTTTACGCTGTTTTTGCTATTAACTTTACAATTAGATAGGGAAATAGTTTGCGTTTTCATAGGAATAAATTAATCTATTCAATTACATACAAATTTTGGACGACTTAACTCAAACTTTTATGAAAACTCGTGATTTTTTTTTAATTTTTCCCACCAAATGTTTGATTTTTTCCCTTTTTCGTGAACCTTCATTGCATTTTTCAATTGTCGTCGCTTTGTTTCTCAATACCTTCAAATCATGCGTCATAACGTTAAATTTTGTCCATTATTTTCATTTCATTTCACTTATTTTCAGTTACTGTATTTTAAAAATTTCCTTCCTTTTTTTTGAAATTTCTGAAAAGTAAAATAAACATGTCATTTCAGATAAGACAGATAGGGTTATTGCTTGAACGCTTTTACTAAAACATCATTTTTTTTCTCCTATCCTTTTCACGACTTTTTATCGTTGTGAAAAATTTTTTAATCGCATTTAATCGTATTTTTAATGTCCTTATATTTTTAATCAATCAATTATTTGCTTAAATTTCGTTTCATTTCGTATTTTTAAATAAATACGAAACAAAATTACTTATTTCAAAACGCAAAACGAATTAAATATAAAAATATTATGTCGCTATATTTTGTTTGAAATTTCAGGAAAATAAAATTGATCATGAGAACCGAGTACTGATTTCTGATGAAACATAAAATGCAATTTTAATTTTCTTGCAACACATCATTTCTTTCTGATAGCATTATTATACTTTCGTAAGGTAAAACTTCTCGATATTTATCTATTCTTGAACTTTTGTTTCGTAGTGCCTTCCAATAGGGCCGTGGTAGCCCGATCGGTAAGGCGTCGGACTCGTGACCGGAGGGACCCGGGTTCGATCCCCAGTCGATCAAAGATCCACCGTCTTGATTAATGATGGCTGGGGGACCTTAAAAATGTCGTGGTCACAAAGTCCTCCAAGTGAAACGATACCTCTGGGGGTGCTGGGCAAAGGGTTTGCTCGACCCTTGGTTCTGGTTCAAAAAGAACAGAGAGCTCTTGAGGGCCCTCCTATCCCGGTTAAACCACAAGTTGTGGTAGGTACGGAGGACCCTGGTCTGTGAAGGGCCTTCTAATAAATTATACTTCACAGTATTCTTTACTCAAATTTCCATTAATCAGTTAATTTATTTTGCTGTACTTTATAGAGTTTTAGTTTATGTATTTTTCAATGTCACGTATTTGTTCTTACCTCTTTACTTTCTACTATTGTCAATGGCTCGTTAATCCCGGCTCGTACATGAATATACTTTCTCTCTCCTGCTCTTGTCTTTTCTTTGTATTTTTGTGCTGTGACGGGTTGCATGACCTATAAACGGGTCCCTATAGCATGTGTGAACTGTGGAAGTCGGACTTCATACTAAATTATGGTACAGTTGGAAAAGTGAAGCAGCTCACCCCACATTGCCAGCCTAGCTGCCACAAGACAGAAACAACTTTATTTTATTAATTTCTAATTATATAGGTATTTAACTTTAACCCATTAATGCCTGACTTTTTTTTTCAAAGATATTTTGTATACTGGTTACAAACAGTGTTTAATGGACAGGAAAAATAATAAAAAAAATATTATGTTAAAAATAATTTTTTTATTAAGGAAAGAAAAATCGTTCCTTAAAACTTACGATAGACCCCAGAGGGTACATACTTTTTTTGCTAATATTTTTTCTGCCTACAATATAATATTTAAAAAGACATTTTATAAAAAGACTAGCGGTACCCGCACGGCTTTGCCCGTGGTATAAAATTAAAAGTTCATTTGTAAAATAATTGATATAGCAGAAAAAATACTCTATTTTAGTTGTAATTCAACTATAATTCCTTCAAAGTATGATATAAAAATCTGGTATGGACCCCACGCTACTTATTTTTATGTGTAAATTTCTTAGTAGATGCCTTAAGTGCTAAAATAGTGCTTGGAATGAGCAAGATAACAGTTCAAACATTTATATCCCTAGTTTGCCACGAAACAATGCAAAAAAAAAATGTTTTACAATGATTAATCCCCTAAATATAGCCGATTTTAACATCATTCAGTGGATTTTTCGCAAAATATCGCCAATAGCGCCAAATTGAGTCCATATAAAAAAGAAAACAATTTTTTTCGCCAACTTGGTGATATGTCGCCAAACTGGCAGCAAATACTTGGCGACCAAAAGCTTGGTGATATATCGCCAAGTGGTCGTGCCAATTCATATCACTTTTGTCTGCATTGAAATGAACACTGATTTACTCCAGAAAAGGGATAAAACACCCCCTTGGAACATTCGAATGCAACCCTAAGGGGAGATGCACAAAAATAAGCCAAACGAGAAAATAAGAACAATTTTGTTGCTTACAGAAACCAACAGAAATTTTACAAAAGTTTAAAAGAAGAGGAAAATTTCCTTTCCTAGTTTTAAAAACAAAACAACACATTTTCCGAAATGAAACACTTTAAAAAGAACGATGCAATAACGCAATTGATACGATATTTGGTTAATCTGTGCGTTAGATACCCTTTTCTCGCTAAATGAGCGATAAGCGTGCCAAGCGTGGTAACCCTGACTATTTTACGTAGTTTCTCTCGGAGCTTTCAATTCCGCGAGACACGCAAAAACGCGCCAGTTGGTGACTTTTCGAAAACGCGCCAAGTAAGGTCCCAAAGCATTTTCACCGGGAAAAAGACAGGGTTGCCAGAGAATTGAAACAAAAAAATACTACGCCTCCTCTAAAAAAAATATTACAAAATACTACTGTTTCCAAACGTTGCCAAAATCAATGTTGCTGAAATGCGAAATCTATGAAAATGAAAAAAAAAATCCGCCAAATCTTTTAATTAAGTCATTAGTATATTGGAAACAGGGTTGCCAGACAAATACTACGCTCCTTATTTGGGCCGCAAAAATACTACCGTAGTATCAAAAATACTACGTCTGGCAACGCTGGAAAAATAAGGAAACAAAAATAAGTATGAACACGTAACCATGGTAACAACATGAAAAGTTGATTTCCGTTGATAAAATAATTCATTTCATCTATCTTTTCAAACAAATTTTATTCTCGAGCAAAACCATTTTAGAATCGTTTGGCTTGCTTTACTGAAGGTAAGCCTTGAATTCCGGGATTCTAAAAACAATTGTTACAGCTCTCCTGATGATTGTAGAAACTTTGAAAAAACTTCATTTTAAGCAGAAAATTTCAAGCTTTCGAATGACATAAGACTTGAAAATGTGCGTGAAATATTTCTTCCCTATTTTATCGAATTTCCGCTAAGAATTCGAATAGAAAAAGAACGAAATGGAATTTTCGAAAAATCGCTTCGAAGTGCAAAACTACACGCTACAAACTAATTTTGTATCAAGTGGCATGAAAATCGACCGAACGGTTTAGGCGCTACGCGCGTAACAGACAGACAGAAGGACAGAAAGACAGAAAGAAAGAAAGACAAACCTTCAGCTTTATTATTAGTAGAGAAATAAAATCAGTAATTAACATAAACTGGGAAGCTGGGAATAATTTGAAAAACTTAGCTATTTGTTCTTGAGATTGTGAACGATGTCATTTTTGATAAAGATCATATTAAAACTGCTACAGAACACACTTTACAATGGTTACGTGCGGTAATCTGTTAATAACGAATTGAAACAACACTGAGGTACTAATTGAACACTATTATTTGGTTGAAATGTTCATTTTGGGGAAATTCAGACCCTTTTTTGAACCGTCCCTAAAAAGGAACGCTAGGCATAAATGGGTTAAATTTGAAAACTGAATTAAACTATACTCGGTTCCTTTGAAATAGGCGTATCAAGTTTAGAAATTTTGCTTCGTGTCCATGGAAACCGTACGGAAAAAAGCAGCTCCACTCCTTTTTTTTATGCACTTATTTCATTCCAACTCACCTAAAAAAGAAAAGTTGGTTGCATGACCAACTCGGATTTTCTTTAAATTTGGCACACAGGTTGATTATACAGAGGCATGGAAAAGCCCAAATTTTTAGGTTCCTGCTCCACTCATTTTCCGAGACACAAGCCCTCAAAGTTCGTCCGTTCCCTCAAAATACAGTCGAGCCCGCTTAATGGAATAGCCAATTTGCCACGAAAACTTATTCTAATAAGCGGGATATTCCATAATCCGGGATTCCTTCCGCACAACATTTCAAATTGCATTAAAACCAAGCAAGCATTACAAATTGCCTTAACCATAGGTGTATTCATCAACAAATATCTATAATGATTTACTTTAAACGTATTGGTTAATGACCCTTTAAACATATTAAAATTTAGAAATTGTATACTGTAAAGGCCTTTTTATTCGCGAGGCCTTAATTTTCACGAGCCCTTCGTAATCGCGAAAATTTAGGCCTTGCGAATTTTTTTTTTACTTTGGACTTTTTCAACTTTCGCTTCTGTACATGCAAAATTCGCGAAATTTTCGGCCCGCGAAATCACCGATATATTCATTTTCGCGAAAATTACGGTCCGCGAAATTAAAGGCCTTTACAGTAAACAATGACCTTATTTTATTGTGAAATATACATATTTGGTGCAATTTTTGAAAAATTACTTATAATGTTACGTGTTTGTTGCTGAAGAATTCGGATATTTTAGACTGTTCACTGATCTTTGAATGCATCAAGTCAGTAACTTGATTTTCCAGTTTGTAAAACAAGTGAAAGTCAGCATTGGGCTTCGTCTCCATTAAACGTCTTATAATATTACAAGCGTTATTAATTTCAGCGCGTGGAGATCGATATCTCAAACGTTTTTTGCAAGTTGTAACTTCGTACATTTATTAGATTTTGCATATCTAAAAAAATTAACTTTTTCTTTTAAAGTAAGATCTTTTCATTTAAACGACATTATAAAGAGACAAGCACAGCCGAAGCGAAATTGGGAAATGATTTCAGAACAGCAAGAGACCCCCCCCCCCCCCCCCGCTTCTCGGAAGAGCATTGTCACAGCCTGGTTGTCTTCCTTGATCCTTTCTACTGGTTAATTTTTATGTTTCTCTCCTATTCTTTTCTTTCCCCTGCGTTCCTATAAAAAAATAGAAGTGCAGCTTAATCGAGACTTAGGGCCCTGCTCCACATTGACGTAAAGCAGAAAAATAAAGCAGAAACGTAAAATGGATTACATGGCCGTTCCTATAGAAAGTACCCGGATTTTCGGTTTCTGCCCTCCGTTTCGATCGCGTTTTGCGCTGATGTGGAACAGGGCCCTTATTGTTCATTCTTTAATTAGGGAAATGTAGAAGAAGGAAGTAGAGTATCCAACACTAGCGAAACATTTACTTCAAACTCTAGTTATCACTATTTTCTGCCCTAATGAAGCGACAAAAAAAACTTTGGAAGCCGTCCATATGCTTCACATTCATTACTGTTTTTTACAGGAGGAGAAATCTAAAAGGAATCGCTTGGAAATGGGAAAATATCGACATCAGTCTGGCTAAAAATTATTGTTTTAACCGGGATTGCTTCAAAAAATGTATTACTTTAACCGGGAAATTTAGCACAGAAGTTATTTACTACGGTTCGGTATATTTAAAAACGTATTACATTAAGCGGGATATTCTATTAACCGATATTCCATTAGGCGGGTTCGACTGTACTAAGAAACTGACACTATTTAATCATTTTTCCTAAACATTTGTACTCATGCAATATAAAAGTGTTAGATATCTGTGGAAAGTAGTTACTCCAAGAATTCAGAAAAAAAAAATATTAGAACGCTTATAATGAAAATTGCTAAGGTACAGGGCTCTTTTAAGTTGACACCACAAAAACTTAATTCTGCCGATTTTGCTTAAATTGAGGAATTTATTCCAAAAAAAGGAAAACATAACCAAAGTTTCCTCACTTTCTGGACGTGCACAGATGTTTAATGTAAATGGTTACACAAGGCATAACTTGCGTTTCTCATTCCTTCTTGGAAAAATTTAAGCTTAACGACAAGCCATAAGGTAAAATCCTGAGATTTTGGCCATCTTGACAACCATTTTTCTCATAAAGGGGAAGCAGTAAAAACTTTAAAAAAAAAAAAAAGCTATTGATATTTTAGCTATTCACATGAAAAGATTTCTTGCATTAAGAAATATCCTGCTGACAAATATGCATGTTTTTCGCGACGACCATATGGTTGTGTTACCCCTCTCATGAACTTAAAATTAATTAAACCAAAAAATAATGATTAATACTGTTAAAATCTGTCCGCTTGTGTCTGTCTGTCCGTCTTAAGCTTGAACTCCTCAAAAACCACTGAGAGTAGAGAATCGAACAAAGTACCATTCGATTCGAAATTTTCTAAGGAAGACAATAAAACCAACCGCGTAATTCTACGACGTTAATTAGCTGATATATTAATTAAAACGTTAATTAATTTTTTACATTTTTTAAAATTCCAAGACATATATTTCTTACCGTTGCCATTTTGAAGAAAAACGTTAATTAAATTATTGAACTATTTAAAATTCCAAGACATTTATTTCTTACCGTTGCCATTTTAATTTAAAACTTTAATTAAATTATTGAACTATTTAAAATTCCAAGACATTTATTTCTTTCCGATGCCATTTTGAATTAAAACGTTAATTGAATTATTGAACGATTTAAAATTCCAAGACATTTATTTCTTTCCGTGGCCATTTTAAATTAAAACGTTAATTAAATTATTGAACTTTTTAAAATTAAAGAGTATTATTTCTTTCCGTTGTCGTTTTGAATACGTGTTACAACAAAGTTCTAATAATTGTTTTTATTCTA
The DNA here is from genome assembly GCA_038373865.1 of Uloborus plumipes. Lineage (NCBI taxonomy): Eukaryota > Metazoa > Arthropoda > Arachnida > Araneae > Uloboridae > Uloborus > Uloborus plumipes. The sequence goes on from JAXGGA010008065.1 coordinate 58,685, forward strand.
ATTAATGACTTAATATTTTTTCTCTGGTACCATTTTGAAAATGTGTTTCTAAATAAAATTGCAATTAATGTTTTTAGCAGGGACTTTTTTTGGCTGCGATCCAAATACAACTGGCGGAAAAAAAATCCCAACACCAAGAACGACTTGTGTTAGATAAACAAAATTTGGTAGGCATGTTTATACAATTGAAAGATGACATCAAATGAAATTTCGCGTTCCGCGCATAAGTGTGGCGCAGCTGGCGTCACTCAGAACATGCAAATAAGGCTTGTTTTAAAAAGCGTGTTGTGAAGCTCGTGTGTATGAAATTTGAC
>JAXGGA010008066.1:0-58994 GCA_038373865.1 Uloborus plumipes
GGAAGATATTCAATTAATAGAAGTAGTCAAGTTTAAAGCGATTAAGCCTAATAAATGATTAAATATGAAATCCATTCTTGCAAACCGTCGTTGCTATGAAACAGTAATAACAATGATAATGAGAATTTTGAATGAAGGCTTAACTAAATCAAACACGAAACTCATAAGCGGGCCACTTACGTAGAAGTTTTATCGCTAGCTACTTGTAATATTTTGAAACATTCATTTGTTAAAAAGCCATCTACTTATATTAAAAACTGAGTGTCTATGTCTGCTTTTTTTCTTTGAGCGAGCTGAACTTACTGAAACTCTCCTCACCATCTTGAAGGCGCGTAGCATCTCAATAATTCGAATGATTTTTTATATAGGAAAAAAGTAAAGGCGTGAAGCGCCTGTTAGCGAGCCGCCTTGGCGGGGAGTATTTTCTTGAAAATTTCCTCACTATTTTAAAGGCACGAAGTGCCCGTGCAACGCCTGGCCACGTGCGTGGTATGTCTTGAAATCGAATGAACATTAAATTCTATCAAATAATATAACTTCAGAATGAGGTAAAAGTTAGAGAGGGAGGACGTTATGCATCAACATGCTGCAGGAAGCTAATCTAGCTGCCCTGGCAGCTAGTACGATTTTAATTAACGAAGATATCAATTAATAAATAGTCAAATTTAAAGCGATTAAGCCTAATAAATGATTAAATATGAAATCCATTGTTGAAACGTGGTTGCTATGAAACAGTGATAACAATGATAATGAGAATTTTGAATAAAGGCTTAACTAAATCAAACACGAAACTCATAAGCGGGCCACTTACATAGTATTTTTATCGCTAGCTACTTGTAATATTTTGAAACATTCATTTGAGTATCTATGTCTGCTTTTTTCCTTTGAGCGAGCTGAACTTACTGAAACTTTCCTCACCATCTTGAAGACGCGAAACATTTCAATAATTCGAATGATTTTTTTATATGAGAAAAAAGTAAAGGCGTGAAGCGCCTTTTAGCGAGCCGCCTTGGCGGGGAGTAGTTTCTTGAAATTTTCCTCACTACTTTCAGGGCACGAAGTGCACGTGCAACGCCGGGCCACGTGCGTGGTATGTCTTGAAATCGAATGAACATTAAATTATATCCAATAATATACCTTCAGAATGAGGTAAAAGTTAGAGAGGGGGGATGTTATGCATCAACATGCCGCAGGAAGCTAATCTACATGCCCTGGCAGCTAGTCATTTTATAAAAGCCGATCAAGTACAAGTCAACTTCCATGAAAAGGGCTGTTGATATTAATCTTCATTTATTTACTAACTTTTCACCTTCAGTACTTTATGCGGGTATTCTGAAAACGATAGAAAAATATTAACGTTTATAAAAAGACGTTAAAACACTTTTAAAAAATAATTAAATAAAACCCGTCTCCGAAACTTGATGCCAAAAATGTGGAAAAAAAACTTGAACTTTTTTTTTAATCGAAAAGGAAAAAAAATGAATAACAGGTTTGCAATCAAGAAAATTAGATATGTTTCAAAATAAACGAAATTCAGAAATTAAAAGCTCTTTATTTTTCATACAATAAATGTCGAAAAACTAAGAAAACTGCACAAATTATGAAGCGTTTTGGTTTTTTTAAAGGGGGACAAGTTAATCTTTGACAGTTTTGACATCGAATAAAATTAGATCTGCCTAATTGAATTAAAGTGAAATTGAATTTGAAAGCTCTGGTTTTTGCACAATAACAGTTTTACAACAAAAGAAATTTTGCTCTTTCTTTGTAATTCGTTTTTGTTAACGATTAAAAAGAAAAACATATTTTACTGTGGAATAAAATTTGCTAGCTTTGATTTTTCTTTAAATTATTTTAAATGTTCCTTTATATATATTTTATTGATTTGCTTGGATTGAAAAAAAATATAAATTTAACAAATTCAAAAAAATAATAAAACTATCATCATATTTTTTTTAAATCTGGGTCCAAGTTTCTGAGCATAAAAGCAGTACAGGTAATTTCAATTTTATTTCTTCAAATTTCAAGTTTTACTCTTAACAAATTCATTTAAGTCCCGTTCTATATGTTGTTTCCATGCTTTTTCACGTTTAAATCATTTTTTAAATTGCCTCTGAATTTTTAATGTTCAAGTTAAAAGAACTTTTTCTTATTAAAGTTTCCTGAAAATGATGGTTATCAGCAAAACAGAATAAATTCAATATCGTTTTTAAAATATACAGTTTTTTTTTTTACTTTGTTCCATATACACTATTTTGAAGTATTAGATACCTGTACCTGATATGATAGAGATAAAAATAAAATTTAAAAATAAAAAGAAGAAACAGAGGCTTGTAGTAAGGAACGGTGGCTTGCTCAAGTCTATGCGAATTATTGTGGCTCAGCTGGTTTCATAATTAATACTTCTTATTACAAGAAGAAAAATGAAATAAATCTAGCTCTCCTCAACCATATTCTAAGGTGTGGCAAGGTAATTCTTTTTCCTCTCCTTCTTACAAATCAAAATAACATCCACTGGTTTCTATATCACCAAATAGGTGAGAGTGGTAATGAATGGGCCATGGTGATGAATGGGCCACTAACAAAATATGAAAAAATATTTGCATGAATTTTTTTTTGATGCCACCAATAGATGTAGCTATTTGTTCTACTAAACTCATCCAATTTTCATTCGTTTGCGCTGAGCCATTTTCAAACTAGAGTGGCATGGTTAAGAATCTGACTGAAAAGTAAGTTTTTCCCTTTTTAGTAAAACATTTCCTAGCTAAAATGTACCAAGTATTTCACTGCATACATATGTATAAGCTAGTCTTTCCATATCTATGAACTAATCTTAAGATGTATTTTGATGTTATCTAAATTCATTGTACTCAAAAAACCTAAATGTATTCCAAAAGTATAGGTGGGGCTGAATGGGCCACTATGTCATGGTAATGAATGGGCCACCTAAATATTGTTTTTCTTCCTTTTCTTTGGATTTTCTCATTAATATGAAACACAACTGACTGTTATAGATTAAGATTACTGTCGTCAAAATAGGTTTGTAGAAACTTCTAAATATAATTTGCAGATCTATATTATATTCCTATAGTACAATAGACCTCTGGTCGCAGTTAGTGGCTTGAAAAAGCCCCCCTCTCTCCTTCATATTATATTCCTCACAGTACAATTTCATTTTCTTTCTTGGTAACTTAAGTTAGATATTTCTTATTCCCGATGTCTAGTAAATTTAAAAAAAAAAAAATTAATTTTGACAAGTTTGAAAGTGAAGATGAAGTTCTTGAAAGTGATTTTTAATATTATTTTTGAAACATATAATTTTTTTTAAATCATAGTGTGTATTATCTGTTATTTTTTAAATATATATTTGATGCTATTTATTTCTTACAATCTCATTATTTAGTCATTTTTCTGCTACAATTGGTATGCATCAGTTTTATTTTAATTGCATCAGTTTTGATGTTTATATAATTTTTAATCAGTATGATTATGTATCATCGTGTCAAGTGCCAAATTTATTTTGTCATCTTCAGCAAATAAAAGATTAAATCCATTAATGGAAAATATCCAACAGAGGAAGCATAACATAATTCTTCACATATGGCGCAAAGCATATAGTATATGTTTATACCGATACGTGTAATAATCAATAATGTGCTTAGTGCCATAAGTGGAACAAACAAATTTTGCTACTAGGTACAGCATATAAATTTAAACATTTTTAGAACAAAGGAAATAATGATTAAGCACACTTCTTACTGTAATGCAAACACTCTATTTTTCAAAAGCAAGAACTGTAATACTTAGACTAGTGCAACTAACTATTGTATAAAAATCACACTAAACTGTTATAGCAATGTTTCAGAAGAGGCACAAAGCTCAGCTTAACTGCATTTAAATATCATAGGAATATATGAGGGTTTTTTTGGTTTGTGCCAGATCAAGCACACCATGAAGTGAAGGGTTAAATCACCTGTTTTATCAATGTGATAGCTTATTACCTGGCGTTGCCCGGGTGCTTATTAATATAACATAGCTAATTATAATTGTTTTTAACTTATTTCATACTAAGCTGAAATGGATGAGGCTTAAATTGATAATTCATTACTAATCGTAATCTTTATTGGAACATACTCGTATTTAAATGTGGTAAATTTTATCAACTTGTATGCTTAAAGGCTTATCTCTTATCACTCTATATATTCAAAATTGAAAGAAAATGGACGTTTTGAGACAAAAAAAAATTGAATTTTGAGCTTATTGGATTTTTTAAAAATTCAAACCCCGCCTATGTGATTTCTAGTGCATCAAGGAACCGACTTTGTATATGGAACAAACATCCGTTCATTTATAGATGAAGCAACGGAAAAATGCTACGAGAAATTCCATAAAGAAATGGGTTTGAAATTTAAGACGTATATTCGAAAAAATATATGAAGGGTCAGGGGGAAAAAGATGAAAGTCACTTTTTCGTCAATTTTGAGATATTAGCGCTATCTAGTGGCTATGAAGGAGTAATATCATCTGGTAGAACCAGTGGTCGGAAGTAGCGCGCTACAAGTAGCGAAACTACTGTAGTAGCTACATTTTTTAGTAGTTTGTAGTGTAGCGCACTACTTTTTAAAAAAAGTAGTGTAGTGAGTAGCGCGATACAAAAATGTTGTAGTTTGTAGCGATTTCATAAAACTACTTTCTAATGGAGCAAAAAAAAACAGAAAAAAAAAAGATTCAATCGCGTCTGACTGGCGCATATCGTACACGATTTCCTTTGCGAAAGCAGTGAGAAAAATGAATCATACAAATTCGAGCTGACCTCAGGCATATCATTTTGACGCCATACGTTCTATATGTTAGACGGCATTGGTTTCTTTGGCGTCACCATTTTCATATTCCGCCAATATTTGCATTGAATATAGTGTATGGCTGAGGAAGGAAAATTTATGAATGAGCGATAACTGAGTGTTAGTGTTTTATAGCAACCGAGAATGTCATGTAAATGAATGCTTTAGCGCTCAATGCTCAATTGGATTATTGTTCCAATGTCCACCAAACATGGCAGCAATTTTAATAGAAGAGGATACAAATTTGATAGAAGATGACAATATCGAGCTGCCCTGGCCGGCGTATAATAAATACTTCACAGTTATTGAAATGAGTTTCGTGCAAACTTTGCACTTTGAACAAAAAACTTTCTGTTTCTAAGTCATCCGCATACAATTTAAAACTGCATATTGAAGTAAGTTAAGCATTCTTAGTTATGTTTCACACTTCAGATAGCTTATTTATTAATATTTCATAATGAATACTAGTACCGTTTAGTATGTTTTTCATATTTCTTTAGTTTTGCTTCTTTAGTGATGGAGTATTGAAAAATATTAAAATAATAAAAATCAATTATTAAATATTTTTGACATCATTTGACACAATTGGAAAAACGTTTTCATTTCATTTTATCGGTGGCGTATTAATAGGGATGGTGTTCAGACCGAGACCCAACCCCCCAAGGGCGTAGCCAGGACTCACGTTAGGGGGGTGCAAGCAGTGGCACCCCAATAGGAGGTCACTGTGACCTCCCAAAAAGTTCTTATCCGATACAAATTGGCTGATGAAATTTGAAAACAGTGAGACAGTATTGTAAGGCTGAACTTCATTTTATTTTTTTTTTCTTTAATTAATTAATTTATTTATTTTTGTGATGCCTCACGTCTCTTTTGGTAGACATAGATAAGAATGCATTTTTTTAATCATTCAGTAAAGTTCTGAGTTTCATTCGGTAAATTAAAAATTTTCTCCTCAAAAACAGGCAAGCTTACTTATAATATTTCACCCTAAAATTTTTATTCTTCGCATACTCAGATTAAAAAAGTTGTTTTCATGCTAAAAGACAAATTTGGGTTTGGTACAAGGATCCGTGTTAGGTAAAGAATGAAGCTGATTTTCTGATGTGGCGCCAAGGACTTAAAACTTATTGGTGGGAGAGGAGGCGAAGGGGGGGGGGAGACTCTCAATGACCGAATGAAATTCCAAATTTCACCGAGTAATAAAATACGAACTTATTTGTCTGCACCAGAATGTTACAATGAAAAGCAGGAAAGGGGACAAAATCGTTTGTCAAAAAAATAAATAAAATGGGAGGTCACAGTGACCTCCCATTGACTCTGATCTAGGGGGGTGCAGCTGCACCCCCTAGCTACACCCTTGCCAATCCCCTTGAAGCTCAAAATTAAATTCCTACAATGAAAATTCAATTTTTTTTCTCATATGTTTTTGAAAAGTAGCGAAGTAGCGACTACTTTTCAAAAGTAGTGTAGCGCGCTACATTAAAAAAAAAGTAGTTGTAGCTGTAGTTAACTACATTTATAAGAAAGTAGTTGTAGTTGTAGTTCGCTTCAAAAAAAATGTAGTTTTTCCAACCACTGGGTAGAACAACAAGGGGGGAAAAGATGAGAATTGATCAAAATGCGCATGAAGACTCTATTAACAGCATAGGGAGTTTAGAGGAATCGAACTTTGTTCTTCGTTTTTCTCGAAATCGCTTTTTGGTCGCTTTCATCTTTTTTTCCCCTGGTCCTTCATATATTGACTTATGTTCCAATATAAGTATGCTGCGCATAAAGAAACACTGTTATATTTACCGTTAATCTACTCTAAATATTGCCAGTTTGTATGCTCAAATTTAAAAGCACTTTGAATAAGTATCTAATGAATAAAAAAAAGGCTTCTATAAGCCGATAACTTGCCTTGAATCAAAGAATGCTTTTAAAGTCAGCATTATTTGAAAGTTAAAAATGCCCAAAATCAAAGTATATGCCTACTTAAGTTAAGCCTTCAAATCAATTTGATAAATTTATTAACAAAATTTATAATTGCTAGTATTTTTCACTGTTTTTAGGAACAATTAAAAAGCGTTTGAAAATGTGAGCGACAGATAAAGGACCTAAGAAAAGTCTTGAAAAAATACTACGGAGTCTCCACCAGATAAACTAATAAAAGGATAGGAGATAGTGAAACAAATTTGAAGAAAAAATCGGCATTTTTTTTAATTTTTAAGAAATACTAGATCAAGAGAAACTTATTCGATTAACGGTTTAAAGCATTAGTTTAAAATATTTTTTCTTATTTGGGTTTCGAAATATTCTTCTTTAAAGTGGATGATTAAATAATTTGAAATTGCATTTTGTTTCTTTTTAATCTGAATGTTTGCAGTAGGTGAGTATTTATTTGGCGTCGGTGCTTTATTTAGAGTAAAAAAATATTAAGCCATAATTTCCGCAAAATTAATGCACAAAAAAATGAGAAGAAACGCTAAACAGAAAATTGAAAACTGCTTTTAATTAAAAAATAAAAAACTAAGTGTGTACGTAACATTAATGAAAACTAAGCATATAAAAGTAATTTTACATTTAGATTGTCTTGCACTGAATGAAATAGCCAAAATGTAAACGCAAACTTTATTAATGGCTACCCTATAACAATAGGGTTCAACTAAGGGTAAACCATATGCAATAAGTTACCGCCCATAAGCCAGGGCTAAGGCAGAACTGAAGCAATTACACCCACAGCTCAATCATGACATGCTGAGGCTGCAGTTTCGTCCTTATTGTGGACTCCTCAGTCAGGAATAGCCAATAATCGAGATGGAGACAGAAATCCTCTTACTGTAGCCAAGATAGCCTTCAAACTGGTAGAAAAAATGTATTTACCTTACCAACGAGCGTCCGCAAACCATGGTGCGGCTCAACTCGTAAATTGAAGGCAAAAGGTGGGTAATATGAAATAAGTTACCGCCCATGAGCCAGAGCTAAGGCAGAAATAAAGCAATTACACCCACAGCTCGATCATGACATCCTGAGGCTGCAGTTTCGTCCTTATTGTGGACTCCTCAGTCAGGAATAGCCAATAATCGAAATGGAGGCAGAAATCCTCTTACTGTAGACAAGATAGCCATCGAACTGTTAGATAAAATGTTTTTACCTTACCAACGAGCGTCCGCAAACCATGGTGCGGCTCAACTCGTAAATTGAAGGCAAAAGCTGGGTAGTATGCAATGAGTTACCGCCCATGAGCCAGAGCTAAGGCAGAACTGAAGGCTAAAAAAAGAGGATATCAACCTCCAGCTTGATTATTGCCTATTCCTGACTAAGGAGTCCACAATAAGGACGAATCTGCAATCTCAGGATGTCATGATCGAGTTATGGATGTAGTTGCTTAAGGGTTAAAATATTTCATTTATTCGAAATAATGCAAAAATATCCACGTTGCAAGTTAAACCCATAAATATTTTTCAAATCAAATGTATATTTTAATTCAATACAATATTCAAGTAAGATATTCCAATATAAAAGACGGATGTACGCTGGCCATCACCGACTGTTTAGAGAAGACATCCAAAAAACAAAACAAACTCTTAATCCATTTATGCCCGACTTTTTTTTAACATTTTTTTTTTTTTTTCAATTTTTATCTGCTTAAAACTCTTACTTGGAATGGTTTACACACATTTTAGGCTTAAAATAGTTCGCCGTTGTTATATTTATTAAGTTATGTAACGTCCTGTTTATAGGATATTTTGCAGATATGCGACCAAATTACGCCCTTACTTGACTTTACTAAGTAACTACTTTGCAAAGTAACATTACAGAAGGCATCTGGGATCAATTTTTAGCAAATAATTTTTAAAAAGTTTAATTTTATGAAAAATGAGTTCGCAAAAAAAAAACTTACTTTCTGTGGCTACCTATGCTGGATCGTTGCTTGACTGATTCGTCTGAAAATAGCTGTCAATAAATAAACTCTGATGTCCAAATAGTATTTCTAACTGGTTTTCTCAAGAAGAAGGACTATTTAACTCGTGAAAAACAGCGTTAGTAAAATGATATACCCATTACGGGTTTTTACATGCAGTAATAAACAAGCGTCCCGTTTTTACGCTACTGGGCATAAATGGGTTAAGACCTGCCCAGTCAGCTTGATAGTTCCAGAACAAGAATAAATTGTTCAAAACGTCTTAACCCTATCCTGCATAGCGTTGCCAATTGGATACATGGACTATTTGTCTTTATGACAAAGCATACGGCAACTCAAGCATGAAAAGCAAGTATTAGGTATATTTAAAGCAAATATAACCATCTATCCTCAAAATTAAATTTTTAAAAATGTTTTCTTATTACTTTGAAAAATACATTTAGTTCTTTCAAAGAACAAAAAATCATGCAGTGTAGGGTTAAATATCTCTGGGAATTTCAAAACAGCTGAATACCTTTGCTACCAACATAAAAATAGGAGTGACTGAATAAATGATAGCACACATAAATTAGCTCACAGGAAACGTCATGCGTAGAGCCAACTTTCTGCCTCTGTGGCATGATTTATAATACGGTCCAATTTACATTTTTTTGTGTTTTAATTTTATAATGCAACATCGTAATAAATTTTAGTAATTGTATATTGCAAATCAAAATGAATGATGATTTTTACTGCAATAAGCATGATTGAGAATACGGGGAAAGAAACACGGGGAAAATACTAAATTGTAAATGAAGAATGCGAGTTGGAAACCTAAATTGTCGTTTTTGTTCGGATTTAAGTAGATTTATAGTGATTTGAAACTACCCTACTTAAACCCAGTTAACTCAGGGTTAAAGCTTTAAACCTGTTCTTTTGTCTTTTCCCTGTTTTTAGCCTACTTTCCCGTTGAAAATAAAAGAAAAACGAAAAAAGTATTAAAAGTAGCTTAATGCATCTAAAAAATATCGCCAAGTCCAAATATATCGCCAAGTTAAAAAAATATCGCCAAGTCCCAAAAATGTCGCCAAGTTAAAAAAATAAAAAGGTAAAATGAATACTGAAAAATTAAAAATTTGAAAGTAGGGTATTGAGATGGGGAATTTGTGTGTCGGTCGGTCGGTCGGTCTGTCGGTCGGTCGGTCTGTCTGTCCCCCCCCCCTAATAACTTTTGAATGAACATTCCGATTTGGACAAACTTTTTTTTGTTGGAAAGATCTCGGCGAGTACAGCTCATTCCCATATTTGATTTTTCGATTTGAACAATTTTTGGTTCAACTTTGAACCGTTCAAACAACCTGTCCCGCGATGCTAACTTTTGAATGAACAGTCCGATTTGAACAAAAAGAAAGATCTTTTCAAGGATACTTCATTACCGTATCTACATTTCCAATTTGAGCAATTTTTCATTCAACATTGAACCGTTCAAACAAGCTGTCACCCCTAATAACTTTTGAATGAAGAGTCCGATTTAAACAAACTTTTTTTTTGTTCGAAGCATTTCGGCAAGGATACTTTATTACCGTATTTAAATTTTCAATTTGAAAATTTTTGGTTCAACATTGAACCGTTCAAGCAACCTTTCTCCACCTAATAACTTTTGAGTGAACCGTCCGAATGGAATAAACTCTTTTTTGTTCGAAAGATCTCGACGAGTACAGCTCATTCCCATATTTGATTTTTCAATTTGAACAATTTTTGGTTCAACTTTGAACCGTTCAAACAACCTGTCTCGCGATGTGAACTTTTGAGTGAACAATCCGATTTGAACAAACTTTTTTTTGTTAAAAAGATCTTATCAAGGATACTTCATTCCCGTATTTACATTTCCAATTTGAACAATTTTTCGTTCAACATTGAACCGCTCAATCAAGCTGTCACCCTTAATAACTTTTGAGTGAACAGTCCGATTTAAAAACTTTTTTTTTGTTCGAAGGATCTCCGCAAGGATACTTCATTACTGTATTTAAATTTTCTATTTGAGCATTTTTTTTTTTGTTCAACATTGAACCGTTCAAGCAACCTCTCCCCACCTAATAACTTTTGAGTGAACCGTCCGAATGGAATAAACTTTTTTTTGTTTGAAAGATCTCGGAGAGGCTTTCCCATACATTCCCATATTTCGCTTTTTGATTTGAACCATTTTTTGTTCAATATTGAACCGTTCAGAAAAAAAAAATTAACATTAGCGTCTACGGGGAATTTAAGTTGAATGTTGAACTTAAAGTCGGATTTCCTTCAAACTAACTTTGTAAGAAAATGGTTTTGATAAATAATGTTTGTAAAGTACTTTTCTGAGTAATCTTCTGTGAGGACTCCGATTCCGACTCCGACTCCGCAAACATGGCGGAAATGCAGGCTCAGAAAAAAATGACTGACTGTGCAGACGATTTTTTGTTTATTTATTCATTTGTTTTATTTTATTTATAATTATTGTTTTTTTTTTTTTTTTGGCAGACGATTTTTTTGTAACAAAAATTTTTCATTCACGAGAACATTTTATTCTTTATTTATATTTAACAACTGGCAACGGATTAAAAGTGAAATTCGGGACATTTTATTAACGGACAAGTTTTTTTTTCTTTTCTTTTTCTTTCTTTGATAAAATGTATTTTGATGCTCTTTGTACTTTTATTTATTTATATATTTATTTTATTATTATTATTATTATTTTTTTTTTTTTTTGAAAACGATGGAGGATTTTTTCTACGGAGGAACTGTAACAGTTTCTCTTTAAAAGGTGCGACAGAACTTTATTTATTCGTTAATTACTTTTTACGTGTCTTTTTCATCTGATGAGAGGGGTATATTTTGCTTTTCGAAATCAGCTCTCAGTGCTAAAAAGGTATGTTTGACATAATTTTTAATCTCAGATAATCAAGAGAATAGTGATCAGATGCGAGAATGCCGATGTCGATGTACGGGAAAGTAGGCTCGTTTAGTTCTTGACAGAACTTCTTGTTACTTCTTTATTTACCACTAGCGGTACCCGCACGGCTTTGCCCGTGGTATAAAATTAAAAGTTCATTTGTAAAAAAATGATATAGCAGAAAAAAATACTCTATTTTAGTTATAATTCAACTATAATTCCTTCAAAGTATGATATAAAAATTTGGTACGGACCCTACACTACTTCCTTTTACGTGTAAATTTCTTAGTAGATGCCTTAAGTGCTAAAATAGTGCTTGAAGTGAGTAAGATAACAATTCAAACATTTGCATCCCTAGTTTGCCACGAAACAATGCAAAAAAATGTTTTACAATGATTAATCTCCTAAATATCGCCGATTTTAACATCATTCAGTAGATTTTTCGCAAAATATCGCCAATAGCACCAAATTGAACCCAAAAAAATTTTTTTCTCGCTAAATTTATTGCCAACTTGGCGATATGTCGCCAAATTGGCGTCAAACACTTGGTGACCAAAAGCTTGGCGAGATATCGCCAAGTGGTCGCGCCAATTCATATCACTTTGGTCTGCATTGAAAGCCCTGATTACCCCATAAAAGGGGTAAATCACCCCCTTGGGGACATTCGAATGCAACCCCAAAGATAGGTGCACAAAAATAAGCCAAAAGAAAAAATAAGAAAAATTTTGTTGCTCACAGAAACCAACAGAAATCTTACCAAAGTTTAAAAGAAGAAGAAAGTTTTCTTTCCTAACTTCAAAAACAAAATAATACATTTTCCGAAATGACATACTTTAGAAAGAACGTTGCAATATCGCAATAAGATAGAAGTAAATATACTGAAATAGAATTGAATGCCAAATTGTAAAAAAGTCGCCAAAAAAATAATTTTTAATATTGTCTTTCATTATTTATTAAATGCAATTATTGCTGCAAATTACAGTCCAACAATAAATAATCACATTGCAAAAGTATATTTGGAGCAATTTTTTCTTTTAAACTCAACTGATCCTAAAAATTTTAAGTATTAGTCATAGAAATTTCGTGCATTATTCTTCACAATGATAATAAAAACAATAAACATCGACAAAGATCAACCAGCAAACGATAAATTAAAAGCTAAATTCGTTCACTCAAGCCATTTGCTGCAATTTATATTGAAATAAATTAATAATGAAGTAAAATATGTTTTGCAGACGATAAATTTAGAATGGTATCCTGTATTTTAAGGAAAGGACTCGATTTCTCATTTGATTGACAGGTGCCATCTTATCACGGTTTTTAATATTTCATTTGACTAATTTTAATAAGGCTTGGAGTTTGGATTGTTACAAAAACAAATACATTTTTAAAATTATTAAGGGAAAAAGAACGAAATAAAAACGTAACCATGGTAACAACATGAAAAGTTGATTTCCGTTGATAAAATAATTCATTTCATCTCTATTTTCAAACAAATTTTATTCGCGAGCAAAGCCATTTTAGAATCGTTTGGCTTGCTTTACTGAAGGTAAGCCTTGAATTTCGGGATTCTAAAAACAATTGTTACAGCTCTCCTGATGATCGTAGAAACTTCGAAAAAACGTCATTTTGTGCAGAAAATTTCAAGCTTTCGAATGACATAAGACTTGAAAATGTGTATGGAATATTTCTTCCCTATTTTATCGAATTTCCTCTAAGAATTCGAATAGAAAAAGAACGAAATGGAATGTTCAAAAAATCGCTTCGAGGTGCAAAACTACATGCTACAAACTAATTTTGTGCCAAGTGGCATGAAAATCGACCGAACGGTTTTGGCGCTACGCGCGTAACAGACAGACAGACAGACAGAAAGAAAGAAAGAAAGAAGGACAGACAGAACCACCTTCAGCTTTATTATTAGTAGAGATAAAATGACGAATTATACTAAAATCGTCAAGAGATGGCCCCTGTCAATCAAATGAGAAAACGGGTCCACTTCTTAAAATATGTAGATAAGGAAGGAATTTATGCGTACCATATAAGTGTAGCAGCACTTATGTGCTATGATAAATTGTACAGCAGAGGGAATAATTACTTAACCATATGAGGTCATGAAAAATACAACATTATAGTAACATTATAGTAACTTTATCGTCTGCAAGGCTTTTATTTTACTTCATTATAAGTTATTTCAATATAAATGAATAGAAAAAAAAGCTGAGAAGTTTATAAAAAATATGTAGAAAATGTAAACGTATTTCGAAGATGCTTCAAAAAATGTGCCGGATATTTAGATTTTTTGCAGATTATATTGAAGACCAAATGCAAATGGTTTGTGTCTTCAAGAATTCTGGAGAAATCTTTAAAAAAATCTTCAACATTTCTACTTTTTATGCAGATTATTTTTATAACTGGGAGATATTACTTCGTTAGAAGAAAATATTATACAAACGTTTAATTTTCCCGCTATCAGCTATCAGCAATATCAGCTATCGTCGAGTATAAAGGACATTCTATGCGTCACATGAATATCAAAAAAATATCCAATGCATTTCGAAGAATCGTCGGAGCATCCAACTGGAAGTTTGTCGTTTTTTATGACATGGTAAACTAAACTTGAAGCGTTACGCCTCAAAGCCCCGAGAATCGTCGATGGCAGAGGAAGTATTTCGAAGAAGAAAATGTCATCTCCATGGGTAAATCCATACGCTTTCCCCGACTGACAGAATGAAACCCAAGAAAAATATATATAACGTCAAAAAACATCCACTAGATAAAATAGCCCGATGTAGACAAACCGACTTACTTTTCTTCCACTCTTGCGTAAAAAGAGAATTTAGGAAAATAAATGCATTTTGGAAAATTTTGAAGTTTTAAACTCTACAGTTATTTATATGACGCATACAGTTAAAAAAATGAATTGCAGCCGAGGTTCCAGTTTAAAACTGTAAAATGCACGGTAATAAAGTGTAAAAGTAGCAATTTTACAGTTTCTTAGTGTAAAGTTAGAAATTATAGTTTATTGCCGTAAAATTTAGCTGTATTATACTGTAAAAACAACAGTATAATACTGGCAGCAGACGTTCCAGTTTAAAACTGTAAAAATCACGGTAATAAACTGTTAATTTTACAGTTTAGTACTGTAAATTAGTAATTTTACAGTTTATTACTATAAAATCAGCTGTATTATACTGTAAAAACAACATTAATTTTCGACAGTTTAGTATACTATGTTGACTGAATTTTATTAACATAGTGGGTGTTAAGCACCAATATTTTCTGGTCCAGCCAGTTTTTATGTATAGGACATTAATCCCGTGGCAGAACAATTTTAAACGGTTTTAAATGATGACTTTTAACAAACAGATAACTTTTGCATAATAATGTGCAAAACAAAATCTAATATCCATGTGCTTGATATTGTCTATTTCAAATTAAAAGAGTTTTGTGATGAAAGGAAGGTATTGCGATGATATAGGAAACTATCAAAATATTTATAATGTAGATAAAACAGTAAATAAACACTTAGTTTTTCTTTCAAAAAAAATAAAACGAAATTTTAAAAAGTTGTTTCTTCAATCAATCGCCAGAAATAACTTTTTCTACAATTTTAAAGAAAGAAAATTGCCAAAAAATGCTGTATTTGTCCCCTGGTAAGGATGTTCAATCAATTGGTTTATGCATTTTTTTCGCTGTAACCCCCATAAAAACAGATGCAAAACACTAAAGGCTTTCTCACTTATTAAAAAATAATTACATATATCATCTAAAGTGCTTTTACTGCCATCTGCCAAATCCTGTAATTTTTAACGATGCAAAAGATTTTTTGTTTCTCTTTTGATGAAAAAGACAGAACAAGAATTTAAATTATGCATTTTCTTCGCAACCTTATTTCCTATACATTTGTTTTAAATTGAGTTGCATCTTATGCATTTTGAGCAGTGCACTCTAGAATATCAACCTTACAACTACTCTGAATATACATTAGGGTGATTCAGAAATGTATGGAAAAAAATAAACTTTGTATTTTTGTGCGTCTTACCCTCTCATTTTGTGCCACTATATACACTGATTATTTGTGCAAAATTTTGACAAAATATATTAATATTTAGAGGTCGCGCAAACGCCTTGAAATTTCGTGATATTGATAAAAACGTGAATGTAAATGATATCTATGGAAGAAATTAACCTTTGTATTTTTGTTCGTCTTACTGTCTTATTTAGGCCTTTATATACACTGAATTATTTGCTCAAAATTTTAGTAAACTATGTTTACCTTTTGGAGTACTTCAAATTTTGTGATAGTGGCACAAATGCGAACGTGAATAATAATAATGCTACTTTATTGCTGTTTTTTTCTCTGAAGAAAAAAAACGTGCAATCACAAAATGAACTATATATCTGAAAAACCAATGAAATGCAGACAAATATGAAAAATAATCAAATACGGGAAAAAATATAAAAAATAAATTAAAAAACATTAAATATATAGTAGTTCGCTCATTAATTCTTGCAATACTTTTTAAGGTTACATTTTTGCAACTTTGAAACCTTTTCTGTGTTCCTGTACCACTTGAAGAAGACACTGTCTTTATTTTTCGTCGTTAGTGATAGTCTTAACAAATGCTTCAATAAGGGCCACCCCACACTCTGTATAGTCGTTTACAATCCTCAGTTAATTCGATAGTACAAAGCCTTGTTGATAGCTATCTTGAAGACTCCAATGCTCAGGATCAAACAGCTGATATATTTTGAGTTTCTTCTTTACATGAATACGGAGCTGAAAATGTTCCAAATCATTTCTCAGTGCTTGCACAAAAAGGGTTGCTGGGAACCAAGCTCTTAGATATTCTTTCCCATTAACGATAAGAATGTGAAATAAATCACATTCATATGTTACGAATACCTTTCCTTTGTCCGGCTGCAAGTTTGAACTGGTTATGAAATATCTATAACTCGAAGCGATAAAGAATCTTTGACACAGATATAACACGATGAACCGCTCCTGAGACACGAAAACATACACCAAGAGAAGGTGCTCCGCTCAAGAAAATCACACTAAGCTCTAGTATCTTCCTGAGACACTTCTTTTGCATGGGTCATCAGAAGTTGACTTCGCGCAACTTCCATTACTAGTTGCACGTTGCTCTGAATTGGCTACCAAATCCTCAACCTCATCGTTTCTCACTCCAGGTTTAAAATTAAAATGTTTTATCCTTGACTATGATTGTTGAAACCGCGTAAAAAGCAGTATGGTAGATAAAATGGCAGTGGATGGTTCTACGCAATTGCGTGAACACCGCATTTGACATCGCACGCAATCAAATACCCCAATTCTGCCCATTTCTTGGTTTATCGGTTAAAATGCCGAAAGACCAAGACTAGAATAGACTTCGGTTGTAATACCACAATGTCTAAAATATAATGGCGGAAAGCACAATATAAAAATTTGAACTTGGGAAAAAGAACTAGGGAAGCCTAGTTCTTTTTCCCAAGTTCAAACTTGCTCTAACTTTAGTACCGGCACTGCATGTCGTATCGAAACACATACCACGTACGAGTTCAGTAAGTTCCCATTTATCTAACTGGTTATCGCACAGCAGCATTTGCCGTAGCAATTCCAGTGCCTGACTAACTAACTAGAGCCCAGAAGTAAATCATCAATGCTTGTGGTCCTGATACTAATACTGGTATGAAACCCACCGATCCTCCTTCATTTTCCCAACATGTTTTGCATAAGTGTTTCGTTCCAGTGAACTATCAAAAGGAAGTCATACATTTAAACGACTTTTGTAAGTCAACGGCCGATTCAGAGCGAATAGTTTGCCTTTCCCGTTTTATGGACGTTGTCAAATCCTCCCCATTTTGACCCATACTTTGTACTGTAAGTGGCTTTCTGTCACTTATATTGGGCCTTGTCTAAAGCGGATGCTAGGTTTTTTAGTCGAATAAACTCATACCGTAAATCAGGGTTACTTGGACCCAGAAGAGGGCTACTTGAGCCCACAGTAAAATGATAAAATCTGGGTTTGGTACTAGCGTTAGAGACTGCAGAGGGCTTCTACCTAGTGGAGAAACGAGAAACTACGTGCAAGTCTTCAACTAGTAGGTACCAAACCTAGATTTTATCTCTTTATTGTAGTGGGCTCAAGTAACCCCCTAGGGTTCAAGTAACCCTGATTTACGGTACATATCAAACAACCGAAAAGAAAACAGAAACCACAGCCCGAGCTTGCAGGTGCATTTTCTACCCTAACTGAGGTAAGAGATGATGCAGCTTTGGAGCGGGGGGGGGGCGTTACAACTCACATTGAGCTATTATTTTATTGACTAATTATTAGTAGAGTAAACTAACATTTTCAATTATTCCATTTTAGATGAAGAACAATATTATTTCGGGTAATAAAGTCATGTAACTCCAACTCTCGAAATTGCTAATTTTCAATAGAATTCGATCGCGTTGCGCGTCCTCTAAATATTATTCAATTGAGCTAAAATTTTACATACATCACATTCATTAATAGTGTAAAAAAAACTGCGGGGTAAGACCAAAGAAATTCAAAAAAAAATTTTTTTTGAATCACCCTAATATACATTGTTATACACTGCACAGCGAGTAACTTCTTTTACTTATGTTTTTCTTGACTCTATGCATGTCATTTTTGGAAGGAATACGTTTTTAAATGAGTGGTACGTGTTTATTTCGCCTTGAAATTTAAAATACTGTTTCATTGTTTCCCATGACTTTTTTCATGACACTTTTTTATGATGGGGGAAAAAGCAATATCATTATTTGTTCTGTTTACATAGGATACATGTATAACCAAACATAATACATATAAAATATTGTTGTTGTTTCAAATACCACTCGGGTATTCGAGCCTAAGTAAATGATACATACTCGATTTACGGAAGGATAGGTACGGTTTTCGTTTTTATGAACACCATTAAGATGGAAGACCGTTTAAGCTCAACACACATACCATACAGACCCGTTTATAGAGAGAAAGTACGCCCATGCCCAAGCTGGGATTCGAACACGGGGCCACCGCTTTATGGGCAAACGTCTTTGACAACTAGACAAGATGGCAGACACATATAAACTAAAATTACCTATCTTTATAAGTCTTATATACACTATCTTCGAATAAACTTTAACGTACAGTTCATTTCTGACGTCGTGCTATAAAGTAATTGTTGCAAGATGCTTTCGTTAAAAAATCCGTAAAAAGAGAAGAAAGGAACGAATAAGCCAGTTTGCCCAAAATTTGGTCCCTTTTTCCCATTTATATTAACCTTTTTCCTTAATTGTTAACATATTTGAACTAAAAAAAATCACTCTCTATGCTTTCAAAGTCACTATCAAACCAATATCTATGAAGCATCGTAGATCCAAAAGAGAATTGAAGCAGTAAAGGAATGTAAATGGACCGAGCTTCAAGTTTTGGGTAAAATGCATTTAAAGGTTAGACCTTAGGTATTCTTTTATTGATTTTTTTTCTAAATCACACACCGTAGCACCTATCTAGGTCACTAGGTCCATCTTTTGCCCCAAAAGAGAGGAGGACCCCTCCAAACTATTTGCACCAAACATATACAAATTTTCAATTTTGGTATTTTCATCTCTTTGCTTATCACTGCCTCAATGATTTATTTAAAAATAGTACAATGATTTGTAAGTGTTGTGGGTATGACCGTGCATCTGCAAATGTGGCATCAACCCTAGCAGCATCATCTCATCGGCCGATGATCGGCCATTCATCAAAACCCGATGAAATTCTCATCGGCCGATGATCCAATATGTCTCATCGGCCAAGCAGAATCCGAGCAGCAAAATCCGATGGGAATACGATGAGATTTGGAGCAATTTACGAGCAGCACAGTCCCGTGCCGAGGAATTTCATCGGGAAACTTGATCGAAAGGAAATCGTTTTCCGATGGAATATAGCTCGGCTTATTTTCATCGGGAAAGTTGATCGGAAGGATATCATTTTCGGATGAAAAGTAGCTCATCGAAAACCGTGCTCGGATACTGATCAGAACGATGTCATCGTGCGTTACAGGATCAGTTTACGAGGAGTTTGTTGATCGGCCGAGCAAAATCCGATGAGTTGATGCTACTTGGGAATTTTTGTCAATGTGGAAGAAGCATGAATTGAGCTGGTTTTCAAATCAAACGGTGTTTAGGTAGAGTTTTTTTTTTTATCCGATTGAGAAAGTTCATTACAAATCGCTTTATGACGCGAAAGTATAGACCGGAAATGGGGATCCTTTTTACCACCAGAGGCTTCAATTAAATTAAACATTAAAGAGTGAGGCCACAAAGATTGAAAAACTTCGACTTTAAAAAACTTAATCAACTTGAATATACTGTAACGAGTCCGTAGCACCTTCAATTTTCTTCAAATGAGCATTCCAATCTTGAGGAAGTAACTATAAATTTATTTACAAGTATTTACACTATTTACAATATGAGCAGGAAACAATTGCTAAACATCCAGCAATTAGGTAGCAAAACAGTACACTGTACTCTCAACAGTAACTCAGCACCACGTATCAAACGTGAACAGTAATTAAGCAATTACAAAAGCAAAACAACCATTCGCCAAGCGAACGAAAACGAGTCACCAGATCAAATCTGAAAACAACTGACTGACTTGTGTTCAAGGCCAGCTATTTAAACTCGAAACGTAGTTTCGATAATGTTCCAGCAAAATCCGGAGTATTCCAAATCATTCATAACTTGAACAATTCCATTGAGAAAGTTCTAGCGATAAAAAGAAAAAGAAAAAAAAAGAAAACACTTCGAGCGAAAAATGTCTTCACGCTTATTAAATGCAGGGCAAGTGTAAAAACTACAAAACGTTACAGGGCCGGTATACAAGTGATAAAAGTGATATCTTCAGATACATTTGCAACATGTCGCCAGATAAAACCAAAACTAATGAAAATAAAGCAAGGCAGGAAAAACCACAACTATTTACAAGATTTGTAACATTGCCCCCTTCCTAAGGACTGCACGTCCCGGGCAGTACAATCCCCAGAAAAGAAGCAAGGGAAAATTTACAGATGCACACATTAATTGATAACCAATCATAAACATGATAAACAATAACAATGAGAACATGAAAGAAACAGTAACATTGATAAAGTCATATTACAAACAATTAAAGGCAAAAGTTATTTATAAAATTTACAAGCAAGTCACCATGGTAGCTTTAGATTTACTTTACGAACTACGGCCATAGTATGGGGCTAGCCGATCATAATGTACAACTCTGGGTTTTGAATGTGATGACTTCTGGATCCTCACTAAGACGTCGTTCAGCCGGTGGAGGACTGTGTAGGGTCCATCCCAATGCGACTGCAATTTGGGTGATAGACCTTTACGTCGGATGGGATTCCATAGCCATACCTTGTCACCTTCTTGAAAGTCATGGCCAGTGGACCTTGTGTCGTATCGGGTCTTCATTTTCTCCGTCGCGATGTTGATTCGCTCCCGTGCGAAGTGATGAACGTCTTCCAACCGGGCCTGGAGATCCTGGACGTATTCCTCAGGCGATGAAGGCGCATCTGGAGGGAGACCGAAGACGAGATCACAAGGTAGCCGAAGCTCTCGGCCGAAGAGCATTTGTGATGGGGAATATCCAGTGGTCTCGTGGACAGCACTGCGGTAGGCCAGCAGGAACAGAGGAAGTTTCTTGTCCCAATCCTGTTGATTTTTGGAGACCATAAGCGAGAGATCCCATTCACTGACCCAAGCAAAAAATGTTTTCCGCCGCAAAGCGACCGCTCCGTGCATCACTCACCGGTTCCATTTCGCCACAGTATGATAACACTTTTCTCCTCATTTTGCTACGGGGTTTTTAATGTTGTTTTTGCAGTCGAACATGAACTTGAAAGCTATACTCGCAATTAAGTATCTGTAATTTATTTATATTTTACATTATTTATTTTTTCAATCATTTTACAATTATTTTATTTTTGCTTATTTTTATTTATTTACTTATTTTTTTATTTACCATTTCACTAATTTATTTACTATTCTAACATAACTGTGTTAGTACTCATCGCTTTCACAAAATAAAGTGAAACATATTCCCTTTTAATATCCCTATAAGTAATTACGTGCAACAAATAGCAGAACAAGGGAATCCTAACAAACGAAAAAACTTTCATTTGTTGTTTCATTTTATCTAAAATGTAGTTATTTCTTCCAGGGAAAGGAACAAAAGTTCATTCCTTGAGCATAAGATTTTTCTTTTAAAAATAGGGGTATCACAAAGGACAAAAACTGAACTCTATTTTGACATTTACAGAAAGCACTGTCAATGAAGCCCTGCTAAACTGCTCATAACAAAGGTGCATCCCAAAGAAAAGGAGAGAGGAAAGGGGTGTCGCCTTATTCCCACGAGAACACTTCTCACCGTTGCTTGCTGTCCGAACCAAATCGGACAGTGGTATTGGAACAAAAGTGCCGCTCCAATCCCTTCCATGTGGTTATTTTACAATGAGACAATTCAAAGTGATTCGGGTACTTAAAAGGAGGTTAACTAATGCAATTTTACAGAGCATTTGACGTGCTTTAGTACAAGATCATAAAAAAAAGCTTAGCTGTGTAAATGACTTTTTAAAAGGGTAGAAGGAATCGGCGACTTTTGATGCATTGTAAACATAGCGACCAATAACACAAAGAGATATCTTTAAGTGTTGGTCCATTTATCTTAACTTCTATAGGAGTCTATATCCCACTTTGAGTGCACGGATTTTAGTAGCTCAATCGTGTGAGCTATTTTAACGATAAGCAGTTACAAAAGATCAAAACTTGCGACAAATCCCCCGTTTCCCTAAAGACTATTTACTTGAATATACCCCCCCCCCCCTCGCCCCAAAGCCGTATCCACTCAATCTCAGTCGTATAGCTTGGAGATGCCAGAAAGAAACACTATGGGAGGTCTCACAAGAAAGCTTTTTACAAGCCATCTGAACAGGTTTCCATTCAAGCAATAGCCAGAAAATCATTTGCCATGCGCTACCCCTTCCACATGATTTTCTTACAACAAAATGTAGTTAAAATCAGAAATTAATTTCAAAACGAGCATTACTACTGTTACATTTTGGAACATTTCATGTTCCAAAATTAAAATACTATGATTAAAAAATTAAAACACAATTCAAAAAATATTGTGAAAAAATATCTTATAAATTTGGAGAATTATGATAAATTTGGCAAAAGAAGTTTTTAAATGAAGAAGGCATCGTCGAAAAAGTAGGGGGGGGGGGACACTGATTTAGCTCCTTTATTTTTTAATCAAGCTTGTAATAGCCCCTCAAAGAGAATATTTTTTCACTTGTTCATCAAGAGTTTAAATAACAGAAAGCAGAAAAAACAAAGTTTCCATAAAAAAAATAAAAAATAAATAAAAAAAACGTTTGTCTGATGATTTAAAGCATTATACTCGATACATGACATACGACATTGTACTCTTTAGTTTTTCTAAGAGTACGTGAAGGGATGAAAAATCTCGATAAAATAAATTATATAACGATCACAGGTTCTTAATATCTTATAAGTTACATTCATTTGACCAAAGAAAATACCTTTGGTACCGCTCCCCTCAAAGCACCAAAACCCAGCAGAGAAGCGAGATAACAGGGTTTGCGCCTGGAAAAACGGCCGACACAGGATCGTCAAGAGCGAAAACTGCTAGGTTCGCTGTGACGATACAGGATCGTCGCGGCCAGTTAGGAACCAAATTCTGTGGACGAGCCTACGTCGGCCGGAGCGGTTTTTACACAAAGTGCGCGGCCGATCGTGTGTCGGCCGGGGCAGGGAATGGGTTAAGGATTGTCCTGTTGAATCTCTCCACCATGCCGTCCGATTGTGGGTGTAGTGGTGTCGTTCGAGTTTTCTCAATTTTGAGGGTTTTACATAGGCCCTTAAACACAGCAGAGATGAAGTTTCTCCCCTGATCGGAGTGGATCTGCAAAGGTGTCCCATATCTCGAGATCCAATGCTGGACTAGAGTCTCTGCTACAGTGGTAGCTTCTTGATCCGGAATGGAATATGCTTCGGGCCATTTGGTGAAATAGTCAATGGAAACGAGGATGTATTTGTTCCCATCAGTAGTTTTCGGTAGAGGACCAAGAATGTCGATCCCGATTCGTTCGAAAGGAGCTCCTACGTTGTAAAGATGTAGCTTCCCGTGGCTTCTTCTCTTCGGTCCTTTACGGGCAGCACAGGCGTCACAAGAATGACACCACTTCTCTACGTCATCCTTCGCCTTGCTCCAGAAGAAGCGTTCTCGAACCTTGCAGAGGGTTTTCAACACACCAAAATGTCCTCCAGTCGGACTACTGTGCAACTCCTTTAGAACGTCTGGAATTCTTAATCTGGGAAGGAGTAACTGCCATTTGAATGCTTTACCATCGTCAGATTCCCATTTCCGATACAGGACGCCATTTCGCAGCTGGAGAGAGTTCCATAGAGCCCAGTATCTTTTCGTTGCAGGACTGTAGATAGAAATGTCTAGCCAACTAGGTCGCCGACTGTCTTTTTCCATTAACTCTATGATAGGCTTTAGGTCTGGGTCTTCAAGCTGATCTTTTCTTACTTGGTCGTCACTCCATGGATCAGGATCTGAAGATGATGAAGTAGCAGTAACTTGACAGGCAGTAGGGATTGTCGTCCCGTACTGTTTCTCAATTCGGGAGCAATAATGGCAGTTCTCGGAACAAGGTCTTCTTGATAATGCGTCAGCATTACCGTGTGACGAACCTTTTCGGTGCTTAATCTCGATGTCATATTCCTGGAGTCGCTGTATCCACCTGGCTACCTGGCCCTCTGGATTCTTGAAATTCAACAGCCAAGTTAAAGAGGCATGATCAGTCCGGAGCAGGAATTTACGGCCGTAGAGGTAATGATGGAAATGTTCTACAGCTTTAACTATGGCGAGCAATCCCTTTCTCGTGACACAATAATTTCGCTCCGACTTGGATAAGCATTTGCTCCAGTAGGCAATGAAATGTTCGTTACCGTCTATTTCTTGAGATAAAACAGCTCCAACGCTCTCGTGGCTCGCATCAGTGTCAAGTATGAAGGATTTTTCAGGCTGAGGATAAGAGAGAATAGGCGTTGATGTTAAAGCCTCCTTCAGCTGTAGAAATGCATCCTCGCATTCTTTGGACCATTCAAATTTTCGTTTGCTCTCCGTCAGCTTATGCAGAGGTCGTGCAATATTGGAAAAACCCTTCACAAACTTCCTGTAGTACGTGCAGAGCCCCAGGAAGCTTCGCAGCTGATGAACATTTTCGGGGCGGCTCCAATTCTTGACTGCGGATACCTTGTCTGGATCTGTTCGTACACCCTCTGAAGAGATAATGTGACCAAGGTAGTTCACCTCACGGCGGAACAGATTACACTTGGACGGGCTTAACTTCAGGTTGGCTTCCTTAAGCTTCTGCAGCACCTTCCTAAGATTAGCCAAATGCGTGTGCGTAAATGAAGAGTCCGTTGCAGCCGCCACTTCTTGAAGAAATCTGGAAAACTTTAGGATGGGGCTCATTCCAATTTGGCCACCTCCGCCCCGCGAGGTTGCCATAGCTTAGTTTTCCTGAGCTGGAGAGAAAGAGGTACCCTTCCTTCTTGTTTCTTGGCGGGCTTCGCAGTTCCTTCGTACGTGGCCCTCACCGCCACATTTCCAGCACTTCAGTGGTTGTCCACTTTGGTCTTTGCGAGTCTTCTTCAGGGTCCCCAAGATCTCTTTGATTTGTCGCTCAACTTCCGAGAGACGAGTTGAGTTTGAATCCTGGACACTTACTTCCACGCCCCTGATTGAGTGGCGATCTTTACGGGATGTTTGCTGTGCAGCCTCGAACTTCATTGCGTAGACCAAACCGGATTTAAGATCTTTAATGTCCGCCATCCGGAGAGCCGTCTGAATTTCTGGATTTCGCACTCCGTCTATGAAGTAGTTCAGGGCCAGGTTATCGCGAACACCCGAAGGACAGTCCGAGAAGGCGAGATGGGAAAGCCTCTCAACATCTGCTGCAAAAACTTGCAAAGTCTCTCCAGCCCTCTGGAGTCGGGATTTGAGCTGAAGTTGGCTGAATTCTTTTTGGCAAGATTCGCCAAAGCGAAGCTCCAAGGCCGATGATAAGGCTTTGAAGTCATGGTGCTTGTCCTCTGGGAAGGTCTGTAGTATATCAGCTGCATCCCCTCTCAGCGAGGCTGCAAGTTGACAGGCTTTCGTGAAAGAGTCCCAGGAGTTTGCTTCTGCAACGATGAGGAACTGCTTCTTGTAAATATTCCACGAGGTCTTCCCGTCAAACGTGGCCAGTTTGATGGATGGACGAGAAGTTCCAGCTGCAGCTACACAGTCACTTGAGTTGTTGGAGGATGCTGATAACTTCGATTCAAGTTCTTTAATTTTCTTTTCAACATTGTTTTCTACTGTGGTGATTCGATTCTCAACGCTGTCTGAGTTATTGCAGGATCCTGATAACTTTGATTCAAGTTCTTTAATTTTCTTTTCCACATGGTTTTCTACTGTAGTGATTCGATCCTCAACGCTGTCAACTTTTTCTTCAAGAGCCTCCATTTTATTTTCCATATTGGCAAATTTACTTTCCACCAAACTTTTCATTGACGTTAGATCGCTCTTAATTTCTTCTTGACTTGAAGTTATGCTAGCGGTTAACTCATTCTTAATTTCTTCTTGACTTGAAGTTATGCTAGCAGTTAAATCATTCTTAATTTCTTCTTGACTTGAAGTTATGCTAGCGGTTAAATCATTTTTTAATTGTTCTTGATTAGTAGCCATAGTCGCCATATCATTTTTTAATTGTTCTTGATTCGCAGCCATGTCATTTTTAACAGCGTTGATCGCATCCAGGAGTTTTTTCAGTTGTTCATCCATTGCTCGAGTAATTACCATAAAATTCCGAAGTCAAAAAGTCCACAGGATGAAAAGTCCAAGTTCACAGATAATTCCAAGAAAGTCCTTGAAGATGCCCCACGTTGGGCGCCAAAAATTGTAACGAGTCCGTAGCACCTTCAACTTTCTTCAAATGAGCATTCCAATCTTGAGGAAGTAACTATAAATTTATTTACAAGTATTTACACTATTTACAATATGAGCAGGAAACAATTGCTAAACATCCAGCAATTAGGTAGCAAAACAGTACACTGTACTCTCAACAGTAACTCAGCACCACGTATCAAACGTGAACAGTAATTAAGCAATTACAAAAGCAAAACAACCATTCGCCAAGCGAACGAAAACGAGTCACCAGATCAAATCTGAAAACAACTGACTGACTTGTGTTCAAGGCCAGCTATTTATACTCGAAACGTAGTTTCGATAATGTTCCAGCAAAATCCGGAGTATTCCAAATCATTCATAACTTGAACAATTCCATTGAGAAAGTTCTAGCGATAAAAAGAAAAAGAAAAGAAAGAAAACACTCCGAGCGAAAAATGTCTTCACGCTTATTAAATGCAGGGCAAGTGTAAAAACTACAAAACGTTACAGGGCCGGTATACAAGTGATAAAAGTGATATCTTCAGATACATTTGCAACATGTCGCCAGATAAAACCAAAACTAATGAAAATAAAGCAAGGCAGGAAAAACCACTATTTACAAGATTTGTAACAATACTTTAACACGTTGACTGCCGACTACGAGATAACTCGTAGGTAGCGATCTTTTCAAGGACGCCATCTACGAGTTATCTCGTACTGTATTCACTTGCCATTCTTGTGTTGCTACGATTAAACTCGTAATGTATCAGTGCTAATATCGATAGATGGATTCTCGGGAAAGAACAAAAAATCAATGTTGGCTTGCATGAAAAGACAATTTATATTATACTTTTACTCTTT
This sequence comes from Uloborus plumipes, assembly GCA_038373865.1. Taxonomy (NCBI): domain Eukaryota; kingdom Metazoa; phylum Arthropoda; class Arachnida; order Araneae; family Uloboridae; genus Uloborus; species Uloborus plumipes. The sequence continues at coordinate 27,535 of JAXGGA010008066.1, forward strand.
TATTTTACTTTTAAATTTATTTTTTATTTTTTATTTTTTTATTTATTTATTTTTTTTTATTTTACTTTACTTATTACTCTTTTATTTTATAACTATGCTCTAGATTTAGACTTTTTAATAATATAATGTAATAAAATCAAAATTTCATTTCTGGCCAGAAATCTGAAAATTACTGTGGCAGTCAACGTGTTAATGTTGTAAAAAATAGTTTTTTTATAAGTTTTATTAATTTATTTCAATATAGAGAAATATTAATTGAAATACATTACATTGTTTTTCAGTTATTTCACACGAGCTACGCTGAAAATATTTCTGCATACGCTATGGCAAAAGTTCGTTGCGAGTTTAATCTTTAACTGTTTTTTTAAGGCAACTTCATATATAAATGGCCCTTTAAATTAAACTAAAAAAGCAGAAATATTTTTCAATGTTCCATTTAAGCATTTAGAAAAAAAAATCCTGATATTTTTTTTCAGTTATTTAAAACTAACACGTTATGGCTACATAAAGAAGTTTTTATAATTTATTATTATTAAGATGTTTCAAATTAGTATATGGCAAGAAAGTAAACATGTTTTAATCTGAATTAAAGCTAGAAGAGAAAAAACTTAGCAGACTATTTCCCGCTTTTTCTTGGTTGAAAGTAGCTAAATATTTGATACAAAATGCGTAATGCACTACTTTCATTAAAACCCTAAGCCAGCATTTGTATCTAGCATTGTTGAAATAGAATTTATGCTATGAAACAAAAAGTTGAGTTCATGCAATTAGTACTTACAACGCAGGAAAGTAAACAGCATGCATGATCGTGTAAACAAAGTTGTTCATTAACATTTTACCATTAGAAGATAGATTAGAATTCCGTTTAGTATCAAAAAGGATTTAAAGACTGAAATCTCTCATAACTCAAAAATCTACAAATGTAGTTTTGGTGAAGTCTGAGGTTTGCTCTCGTCAAAGTTCAAAAATTTTTCTACTACATTTTTTTCACTATATTTTTTTGAAAATTAAGAATTCATTACAAGTATATATTCATTAGGGTGGAGTGAAAACGCTCGAAAAAAAAAGTTTATCGCAATTATTTGCCTGTATGCGGAAAAGTTGCCACTTATAGGTGTAACGATATTTCTGAAGTTTTAGTTTCCTACGAAGTTATCTTCATCTGCCTATTTAACATAGAAAATTCTATAAAATCGTTATATTTAAGAAAGTTTAATGGCACTCTTTGCATGTTTTCCTTGAGAAAAGAAACCAAGATCTCGTCAGATAAAGATGACTGTATAACAACCTCCATTACAACTCCTATAATTTGTCTTTAAATATTTAAGTTAGTTGTCTTCCAGAACTCCACAATATTGTCTTTTAGTTTCAAATTTAGGCAACAAAATTCACGATGCTATCCTTGATCTAATAAAACCTTCCAGAGCGTCATTGCTACATACAGCTGCTGATGTATCAGTAACTATTTTCATACAGCGCTCTACTTCTTGTGAATGGCACGGATATTTAAAGTATTAATATCCTCAGGAATATCCAGAATCATCATCTAGTACATCTCATTAGAAAAAATAGACTTCGTAATCGAGTGCTCGGTAAAGTTAACTGAATTCCAGTCAATTAAATCCATATCTACGTTGAAATGTACAATGAGAATCTTGAATTCTCAAACATTTTTATCGAGTTCAGCCATCCGTCTACACTCTAAAAATCTTTGAAGGCCCAACTTTCTCACGTGTATTCGATCATAGACAGCATAGATAGTATAATTTTCTCCGGATTCCCAAAATAAACGTTTCATCGCAGTGTTTTATCTACTATATTCTTTAGCTCTTTAGGTAGAAATCAAGATTTTTTATTATGCTGTAAAAATGTTGACTACCATACCGACATGATGATTTAGATTTAATATCAAACCACATGCATGTCCACTCTAATAACATATTGTGCTAATATTCTCAAGTTCTCCGATGGGCCGCAAAATTCCATTTGCTTTCGTTAGCCATCTGGCATGACTCATTTTTTCTGGAGCATTTGGCGACAAGTTGAACGGAATTTTTCCATTTGAAATTCCAGTTCACATTTCGTTGAGTTACCCCTGGTCCGTACTAAGTTCATTAAAGGCAATCTCGGGCAAAGTTACTTCTATCCTTTCAAAAGTAAACTACAGGCATACCTTCACAAGATTCTAGTTTCCCCCAATGTTTCCACAAAACCCTTTAGGGGCTGTAATTGTTTCATCAAAATGCTTTATTAGATGACGTATCGGCAATTCATTAGTATGTAATAAGCAAATAAAGCATTGTAAAGGTCGTCCAACAGAGAGCTCAATTTGTCTTATTAAACCATTTTTTGATCCTGTATTGACCACTGTTCCGTTTCACGCTTGTACCTTAGAAATTTCAGCACTTTTCTCTAAAAAATTAATGTGCTAATTTTTATGGCATTTAAACTACTACATTTGGGAGTGACATGGTCAACATTTTTAGATCCAGGCTCTAAAACTAAAGCATTATGCTCTTCTGTGATTGTTATTTTAGCTCTCCTTTTTCCTTCATTAATTTAAATTTCAGTCTTGTCTTTTTGACTGTCGAAGTACAATCCATATTCTCGTGATGAAGAGAGTTCTTCACTTTTCCTTTTCAAATCAAGACAGTTTTTATTCCTTTCCTTTCTAATTTTACTTCGATGGACTACTTTAGAAGAATCTTCTTTCATAATTATTCCTATATCTTGCAAAGCAGCATCTATGAGGATTGAAGCTGACCTATCGGACACCAGTTCTGTCACAGGCCTGTGCTACATTTGGAAGTCTAGTTCTCATTTGCGAAGTTGAAGGATAATCTTGACTTATAATTGTGCTTTTTGTTTTAAGTTATTCATAGGCAGAAATCGTAACTTCATTTTCGTGAGAAGAATTAGAAAAATTCAAAATCTGTCCTGTATTAAAAGTAGAAAGTGTACCTGTTGTTTCCACGATATCTTGCAGTTGAGTATTTTTAGCTCTTTCAGCTGCTATGTCGTTCCGTTTTAATCACTTTTCAATCATTTTGCTTGCTTTTGTATCAACATTTCCAATTATCATTTTATCTAGTGTTCTTTGATCCGTTAAAAACACCCTTTCAGCTATAGGAAGTTTAATTTTGCAAGAACAGAGAACAAAATCCTTGCATTTTCATAATGAAATATCAAACAGATTTTGCTCAACTGATTTTCTAAAAGACACAACCTTTTTGAAAAAAAAATAGTACATTTTGGTTTTTTTGTTTTAAATTCTTTTTAACATTGAGATATTTCGTATAGTATTATCTTACCTTAGATTATTTTTGTTGATCGATATAGAAGGAAGTGAACTTTTCCCCATAAGCATTTAAGATTATTCCTTACGCGGGAACACACATCTATATAAGCAGGTTCCTTTTAATTTGTTTATAAAAAGTATAGGCGTATATATAAATTATGTCTTATAACACCCGAATACGTATGTAGAATATTATGTTTGAAGATTTAAGGAATTCCAAATAATGGACTTCAGTCTTGTGATCGAGTCTTGGACATTTTGAAATGCCCTAAGTAACGTGTGATAACTACATAGAAGTACTCACGTGGATGGGAAAAAATGGCTTACACGTAATATAAACTAAAAAGAACGTTCTAACGACAAGAGTTCAGCTAACTCGAAAAAAAAAAAAAAAAAAACCGCGATTGATAGTAGGGAAATAAGTGAACGTAAACATTGGGCTGCCAGGAAGAGCACGCGCGGTGCGCAAGCGCTATGTACAGTTGTACACTTAAAGATCATCCTACAATTGCCAAGGTCATTAACTATTTATTTCAAATAATAAAGTTTAGTGCCAATCATTCTTAACTTCAAATGAGAGATGTTACACTTTTATCATTCCATTTTGCCATATAGGTGAGAAATTAAACAAAATACTTAAAATTCAAGGCCAGATATGCAGATAAAGATATTATTTCATTTTGCTAAAATTTTGTGCAATAAATAAGCTTCATAAGGGGCAACTTTTCCGCACACAGGCTAAACTTATTTTGTACTTTTATTTTTTCACTCCACCCTAATATTCATACATTTTTTTAATCCAAACTTTAATCCTAGCAATAACTAACTATATTTCAAAACGAGTGTGTGACTTATTTTGCACAAAAATCGAACTATTTGATGCGTTTCAATTTTTTAATTTTTAGCTTCAAACAACCGAAATAGTCAAACATTTCTTTGTATAAGATCCAGCTTTTCTTAAGGCTCAAGAACCTCACGGAAGTCCGGGTTCCGACGCCTCTGGTATCGACAAAAAACTTTTGAAAATTGATAGTGTCGAATATTTAATTTTAAGTTCTTAATTTGCATATCTTTTCTCGTTTTGGTTAAGCTTTTAAATGTTTGAAGTTTTTGGTTGGCAGCATTCCCCGGAAGTAGACATTGTTTTTAAGTAGGCTGGAAGCCATATTTTGTTGAACCTTAAAAAACTTGACTGCTTGAATTTGATCACGCACTTGATCAACTATTTGTTATGAGTATTTCTGATATGCCAAATTTAACTATTATTGATAAATGTACATAGTGTAAATATTTTTTTTTTATTATTTGAAGCAAACTAGTGTTCTTTGACAACGAACAGCTTGACATCTAAAAGTAAAATTAACTAAACTTGAATTAATATTGGAAGTTCTGATCTTCGATAGAACTCTTGGATATCACCTATTTTTTTAGATGGTTTAGTTGTGAAACAGCTGAAAAAACGTGGACATTGCATTTTTGAAAGTTTTAGAAAGACTATTTAATGTTAAGAAGACAAGCATTTAAAAAACAGTAATAATAAGCGAAAAATCGTAGAAGAATAAGTCAAATGTATCCGCCATAAAAAAGAGAAACAATGAAAGCAGTAGCAATGACATGACACTATCAGTTAACTAAATTTTGGCTCTAAAAATTTGTAAATACTTACTTGACTCTCATTTTTGTGCTGTTTCTGCTCATTTTTAGCCTACTTTCCTGTTAAAAATATAAGAAAGACGAAAAAAGTATCAAGAGTGGCTTAATGCATCCAAAAAAAATCGCCAAGTCCAAAAAACATCACCAAGTCCAAGAAATATCACCCAAGTCCAAAAAATATCACCCAAGTCCAAAAAATATCACCAAGTCCAAAAAATATCACCAAGTTCAAAAAATATCACCAAGTCCAAAAAATATCGCCAAGTTGAAAAAATATCGCCAAGTCCGAAAAAAAAGCCAAAAAGAAATAAAAAGGTAAAATTAATATCGAAAAATTAAAAATTTGAAAGTAGGTATTGAGATAGGGAATTTGTGTGTCGGTCGGTCGGTCTGTCTGTCCCCCCTAATAACTTTTGAATGAACATTCCGATTTGGGCAAACTTTTTATTGTTGGAAAGATCTCGCTGAGTACAGCTTATTCCCATATTTGAATTTTCGATTTGAACAATTTTTGGTTCAACTTTGAACCGTTCAAACAACCTGTCCCGCGATGCTAACTTTTGAGTGAACAGTCCGATTTGAACAAACTTTTTTATTCGAAAGATCTTATCAAGGATACTTCATTACCGTACTTACATTTCCGATTTGAACAATTTTTTGTTCAACATTGAACCGCTCAAGTAAGCTGTCACCCCTAATAACTTTTTAAGTGAACAGTCCAATTTAAATAAACTTTTTTTTGTTCGAAGGATCTCAGCAAGGATACTTCATTACCGTATTTTAATTTTCAATTTGAATATTTTTTCGTTTACAATTGAACCGTTCAAGCAACCTTTCCCCGCCTAATAACTTTTGAGTGAACCGTCCGAATGGAATAAACTTTTTTTTTGTTTGAAAGATCTCGGAGAGGTGAACGAAAAATAGTGAAATTCCCATATTCCACTATTTTTCGTTCATTATTGAACCGTTCAGAAAAAAAAATTAACATTAGCTCCTACGGGGAATTAAGTTGAATATTGATCCTGAACTTAAAGTCGGATTTCCTTCAAACTAACTTTGTAAGAAAATGGTTTTGATAAATACTGTTTGTAAAGTACTTTTCTGAATAATCTTCTGTGAGGACTCTGATTCCGACTCCGACTCCGCCTCCGCAAACATGGCGGAAATGCAGGCTCAGAAAAAAATGACTGTGCAGACGATTTTTTGTTTATTTATTCATTTGTTTTATTTTATTCATTGTTGTTTTTTTTTTCTTTGGCAGATGATATTTTTGGTAACAAAAATTTTTCATTCACGAGGGCATTTTATTCTTTATTTATATTTAACAACTGGCAGCGGATTGAAAGTGAAATTCGAGACATTTTATTAACGGACGAGTTTTTTTTTCTTTTTTTTTTTCCTTTCTTTAATAAAATGTGTTTTGATGCTCTTTGTACTTTTATTTATTTATTTATTTATTGAAAACGATTGAAGATTTTTTCATAGGAAGAACTGTGACAGTTACATTCTTTAAAAGGTGCGACAAAACTTTATTTATTTTCTTATTTACTTTTTACGTGTCTATTTCATCTGATGAGAGGGGTATATTTTGCTTTTAGAAATCAGCTTTAAGTGCTAAAAAGGTTTGACATAATTTTCAGAGTCAGATAATCAAGAGAATAATGATCAGATGCTAGATTGCCGATGTCGATGTACGGGAAAGTAGGCTCGTTTAGTTCTTGACAGAACTTCTTGTTCGGTCTTAAATCAGTAAAATAACTTTGAACTAAGCCTGACTATTTGCTATTTAATATAAAAAGGATGAAGTTCCGGAAAAGTAATTACGAGTATTGCATCCATTTTACTTTTCATTACTTTGACAACAATTAGTCAAATGATTCTTTCTTTGGTACGGCTGTCAAAGCTGTTACGCCTTATTGAGTTTCTTAGTGATTTATTTCCTCGTATTTCTTTTGATTTGAGAAAAATAATGATTCCTGATAAATTCACTCAGGAAATTAGTTAAAACATTTAAAAAATGAATTAATTAAATGAGATTATTTATTAAGGAGGAAAAACAGACAGAACTACTTGTTTGTTTTGATTTACTTCACTTTTGAATTAATGCGTGGCGTGGTGCATTATGGTTCCTTCGAACTGATTTGCTCCGAAGAAACCGACGACATGTCAAGGTGTTTTTTCAGGGCCGTGTTTTAGGGGTGGGTTTTTAGGGTTCAAACCCCCTCCAAAATTTTATGTAACTGTTGCCAAAAATTCTTTTCATTAGAATTATTTTTGTTAAAAAATATTATTTTCATTTATTAATTAGTTCAAATTATTTTGAGAAATGAAATTATTCAAGAATCGTATATACTCGGTATTTTTATCTGCATTATTTGTTTTTATTGAAGTTATTGCGAGCATCATATCCTACTATACAGTGTTTTCCTTAAGATTTTGAGCACTTGACTCTAAGAGAAATATTAAAATTCTTCAGATTTGAAAGAGCCAAACTCTATATTTAACAAATTTCATGGGGAACAAAAACATGAACTTAACAAGCATTACTTTGAATAAACATACATAAGAACAATCATCTATTCCTTTGACATCTTGAACAGACATCGAATTTTGAGCATGGGTAAGTTATGTAAACACATCATATTCTTTTTTCTTATTTAATAGACATGTCGTCCTTTGCATTTGCTCATGTTAATGGCCCTTCGATTAAGTAACCAGTTGTAACGAAAACGAAAAGAAGATGTGAATCAAATCAAATTTGATTTTACGAGGAATGTGTTTGGTAGAACCCTCCTCGAAACAATAATAACCAAATAATTCATTAATAACCAAAGTCCGATTTCCTTAAAATATAAGTGAATTAGAGGATCGAATATCAAATATTAGACCGATTTAGTGTTCAATGAGGATTACGATTATAATTCATTTGAATGTGATTTAAGCGTCTTCTAATTGATTTGTTATTGAAAAAGCCAGTGATATGTCACTATTGGAGATGTGCCGAATCGGTAAAAATCTCAATCCGTGGATTACTTGTGTCTGGATCCACGAATACGGATTGTTCTAGATCCGCGGGTATTAATACAGATTATCGTGTCTAGATCCGCTGATACAGATTACTCATGTCTGGATTCGCGATACGGATCATTCGTGTCTAGATCCGCGGATACAATCTCAGATAATTCGAGTCTAGACCCGTGGATATGGCCCAGGTAGCACAAATAACTTTTAAACGTTTTATAAACCTTTTTAAGCGGTTGTCACAACGTAAATAACCATTTTACAACGTTTAGAAAAAGGAAGTGCGCTATTTGGGGGATTATTCGTGTCTAGATTTGCGGATAAGGATTATTCGTGTCTAGATTTGCGGATACGGATTATTCGTGTCTAGATTTGCGGATACGGATTATTCATGTCTAGAATTGCGGATACGAATACGGAGCCTTTTTACCCAATTTGATCCTGTTCAAATGTGGTGCCAAGTTGCATTCTTTTGCGAACAAAGTATTCATTCCATTGGATGAATGCACAATTACACATCTTGTTAAAAAAATATATTTATAGCAAAAACATCATCAAGAATATATTCCTAAAATACGTCTTCGCTAAGATGAGTTAGGGATGAATGAATTTGGAGGAAATCCAAATAGTGATGCCTTTTTGCCAAAATAAAAATGTGAAAAATCATTTCTAGCATACTTGCTCAGCAGATCTACAAGCATAGTTTAAAACTACTACGCGCACAGGAACAGATTAAAATAACTTTTCACATTTTTTTCTTCATTAATAAGCTATGTGTGATTCCTCCCTAGTACCGAATTCTTTTCACATTTCTGGAACACTTCCTTTAACCAAAACAATTTAAATTATAGTTTTAAAAAAACTAAAAAAATACGCTTTTTAACTATATTTCATGATACTCTGATTTCCCTCTGATTTTCAAAGCTATTGAGTATCCGCTCTCTCTCCAAGTTTACATGAACTTATAATACATCAGCATGTAATATAGTTTAGCCTTTAGTATTAACAATAGTATTAACTATATTACTTTTATATTTATAAAGAACGCGAATTTTATCTTTTATTCAGAGTTACATACATACTGACAAACAAACCCACATGTGAAACTAATAAAAGCGTATTAAATAGAAACAAAACGAAGCAAAAGTAACAAATGGCATCTCGTGTAAGGATTCAACGCAAATTAAAAGAACATCTAACAATGGCTCACAAAGGAAAAAAAAACATGAAATTAGCCACGAAGTTCGGCGCCACATCCAAAAACACATTAAAATGTCATCCCAACTTGAGTTCGAAACGAAAATGCCTGACATTTGTCAGAACTGTCAAATACATATCGCTCATTTTACATACTTTGCTACCTCGTCTTGTATTTCTCCCGACAACGTCAAAAACTTCAAGTTCCATAGACTCGAAATATCGATTATCATTAAATATCCGACATCGAAATCGCTTTCACAGTTTTATGTACATGCATTCGAAAAAAGTTAATGGAAAATATTTTTGAAACGCATTAAGTTAGCAGTATGATTGCATTAGTTTTAGTATTAGCATAAATTTCGATTTGTATTCAGGCCCAGAAATCGATCTTTCAGATTATGGTTGAAGAAAATTTTCTTTTTAAACAAAAACTTCTGACACACTTTTTTCTCTCTTTTTATAAAAAAGTTTTTTTCTTCCTTTTTTAGAAAAAAAAATTTACTCTAAATATCTAGTATGGATTCTTTACTCGTATCTCCACCAAATTTTTCTTAACTCTTGAGTTAAATATCCCAAATCTGCCGGTGACAGATTTAGACTCATAGGGCCCTAAGCTTTTTCAGGTAGGAGTACTCTTTTATAGCCCGGCTAACTTTTTATACAGAACACGATTTAATGTTTTTTTTTTATTATTTGGTTTGTTTTTGGTTTTATATCAGCAGTTATTTGGTTATTAATTAAAATAACTTATGAAAAACTTATCTGTTCAGAGATACGAAAAGTATTTGAATTTTGGTAAAAAGTGAAAACGTGAAGAATATTAGGAGACATTCATATTTGGAAAGAACAGCAATACGTATTTTACGCATCGTTGATTTGTATGCCCGTACTCTCTATTAAATGCAACATACAATAACGAAAACGTAGTTTATATCTAGAAAAGCAATTTCATATGCATAACATATTCTATGATAAATCTTCTTGACATGAAAAAAAGTATATGAAGCATATTTCAGTGGATATAGAATCAGATTACTATCTCACTGTGAGGCCCATTATGATAAATTATGCTTCGTAAGGTTGGAGAGCTATTACTCAATCCATTTCCCTCGAGAAGCAAATATCCCTTATTTCTGTTTTTCTTAACCCCTAGAATCAATGACACCTTCGTTTTTCTGAGCCTCTTCAAAAAATAAGGATTTTTCTTGCTCAATTTATAACTTTATTAAAGCAGCAAAAGAAGCAACTTGTTATGAAGCCGATTTTTTTAGTTTGGGAGTAACAAATATTTACTGCGTCAAAAATATTAAGTACTTGACCTCCATTCCTAACACTTGCTGTACATTATTATGAAATTAATTTTTCATAAGTGCTCAAAATACTATTAGATTCCTAATAAGAAATTCAAAAAATATGTTCTAAATTAGTGAGATAATTGTGTAATTAGTCTATCTACGGCTAAAGAATATACTTTTTGCACATTCCAAGATTTAGTTTCAAGTTTCAACCCTTTTCTGAGATTATAGAGTTCAAAACTATTGTTAAATTACAGTGTTTTTAATGAAGTAAAAAGGAAATGCTAATTCTTTGTATTTCTTGTAAATCTATTGTATGTCTGTTGCTAACTTTCTCTCTCTCTATCAAACAGCAAACAAAATTACTGGTGCTAAATGTTGCTGACACTTCGCGAAGTAAAGTAATTTTTAACAGAAGTTTTAATCACTGCGTATCAAGTTTTTTTTTTTTTTTTCTTTTAACATTAATACTGTTACGTGCAATAAATTTATTCAATTGTAACCGAAATTGCTTAACGATATAATTACCTAACACATAGCGTTTATTAGTTAAACTGTCTATATCATTTTCAAACACACTTATTTATTTTTTTATTTATTTTTTTTTTTTTTGTCGTGCCTATGACATAGCCGAACTAAATAACTTCATGGATCCTCCTAACTGCTTTTGCGATTTTTTGGATGTTATCATCATAAAGGTCTACAACCTAAGATGCAATACACCAAATTCTCTCAGGTTCGCACTTATTGCTGGAGACTCAAAGATATGACAAGGTGTAAGCTGTGTATCTGGGCAATTACAACAGTTTCTATAAATCCTTCTACCTTCTCCATTAATTTTCATGCCCCTGTGATGTCCGGTTCTCAGCCTGGTTATAGTTCTTGTTATTGGTCGATTTCTATTTATTTCACAAAGCTGGTGTTTCACTTAGATTGGTTTATCTCTAAGTTTAGATTTAGTTATTACGTTTGCATCTTGGAGATAGACACTGCTGTTGTTAGTATTCAGTTCTCTGGACTCCTTGGCTAATTTATCAGCATATTTGTTGCCGGCTATTTTGACATGTGCAGGTATCCACTGAAGCGTACAGGTCTTGTTCATAGCTTGGATCTCCTGAAGACCCGAGATGATTTCATGGGCGATAGAATAGTGCCCCTTCGAAATTGCGTGGAGGGCGGTCTTAGAGTCATAGCAAATCACTAGGCCCTGTTCCTTTTTAGTAGTGGGAATTGTCCTATACTTGTTTATAATTCTGCACAAAAAAATTCTAAGCACCAATACAGCAAATCTGAAGAAAATAGCAACCTGAAGGCCTTTTCGCGCGATGCGATTGCGCTGCGCTACAACTATAACGGCAACAAATAACTAACTTTAGTGAAATACCAAGCCATATAAGAGTGGTCCTGTGCTGATGCGCGTTTATTTCAACGCAGCGATTTTAAATGTTGCTTGCTAACACAGTGCAATCTCTTAGATAGCTTGGCTCTTCACTGTATCCTGTAACGAGAGCTGGTGTCTCGTAGTAAAATTAATTTCCCACTCTCTGCACTTTTCCCCGATTGTTGTCATAGTTACAGCGATATGGACCTTTTCCCAACTGATCTTTTGCAACAACAGTCAAATGCAAACGGCTAATATTGCTTTGTGCATAAGCTATTGTTCTATTGAAAAATCAACGTTAATAAAAGCACCACTTTTCCCTAGAAATTCTTGCTTTATTAATGCGTTCCTAGATGTGTTAGAAAACGTTGAGAAATAACTGAGATGCGAGGATATAATAAAAAACCGTGAACCTAATTCGATAAACATAAAATAAATAAATGCCCCAAAAGCGGTGCATGGAAACAAGAATGGAGCTGTTTATTTCGTACAGATTCCATGGAGACGAAGCACAATTTCTAACTTGATACGCCAATTTTAAAGTAACCGAGTATAACAAGCATTAGTTCTACCCAACGGGGGTTATAACGTAGCGTAATAAAACGATTTTACATTACAACATGACACTCATTGCAATAATATATTGCGACTACGACAAATTGCACATATACCGGTATGGAGCGATCTCACCTTTGCCTCTTTAAACCCACACAGCACCTTCTTCTAATACAGGAGATTGATACTCCGCACCGTGTACATCAGTAAGTATTTTACAATTGCAAAAGACAGCACAAATGATTTGTTATCCACTTTGTACACATTTTATACCTCATAAGTACATGCTTAGACAATGTGTAACAAAACAATTATTTTGTCTTGAATTGAAACGCTGCACCTTAATGAATTTAATTAAATTCCTCTTTCACCTCTCTCAATGAAACGAGTTCTAATTTGTAAAGAGGACTTTTGTTCCAGCTTAAAATACACTGTTTAATAATTCGGAGAAGCATTTCAGTCTGCAGAGCAATTTTAAACTTCGCCAAATATTTTGACAAAATGATTTAAAAATCCTATTTCTCAATCCGGAGTTAATGATTTTGATAATTAAATATCCGAATAGCTGCCATTGAAAGACTTACAAAGTTCTAGTATCCTTCCATTGGCAGATATTTGGCAGGTACATTTAAAATAGATTGTAATGTTTGTAAACAAGCTGTTGAAACAAGCTATAATTTATGAAATTTGGTTGACGCTTCAACTTGATTAGATACAGGAAGATATTAAGGTTAATTAAGGGATTTTGAATGTTTTGAATCTTAGAAAGATATAACTATTGGTGACGTAAATGTCAAGTGCAATTAGGAATATTTATTTCATTAAAAGAGTAACTTACAAATTGAAATTCAAAAATAGTTGAACGTTAACATTTACGTAAAAAATACGTGAGTTAAACTTTTAAAGCTTGTAATGTATCGAATAAATACTCAAAGGGGTCATTCCATGTCAAGTGTACCAAATTTCGAAAAAATCCCCACTTGACCCTCTCCGATTTTGATGAAAATTTTTTTGGATGTACATAAAAGACTTGCATGAAACCATACCAAATTATAGCTCTATAAGCCTTATGGTTTAACCAATAAAAATTATTGAAAAAAAGACCCCTTTTTCGTGTCTTGAAAAAAATGACCAAATCGTCAAGTTTGTGCTTTTATTGCTCGCGACCTAAGACGATTATCAGGCTCAAACTTGGTGATTCTGATCACTGTTTAGGATAGAATAGCCTACTTGTGTAACAAAGGCTCCATACACTGTAGATTTTTTGCAATTTTCTGCCAAAATTGGTAAAAAATCGTATTTTGGTAAATTTTGATCATACGTTATCAGCTTGTATCTGCTGAGAGAATGACTTTCTGAAGCTAATTCTTTCCTCGTTTGTAGCCTGATAGTTCGTCCGAAAGGTGTGCAAGTGGCATCTCGATTGCTCAAATAATTGCTGAATTATGCGAGTTGAAATTCCAGTTAAATTTCTTTTTTCACAATTTTATCTCAATTTCAAAGGGCAATATCTCAAAAGGGTCATCTTGGATTTAAATTTTCTTTACATCATAGGAAAGAACACACTTTTCGTAACTAAAAAACGTTATTTTTATTTTTGAGACAAACCAGTTTCAAGGGGATATTTCAGATCAAAAAGGTGTACGTCATTCAACGTGAAATCAAAGAAAAAAAGACATAGACCTCAAAAGTTGATGTTAATTTGTTCTATTAAAATTTACAGGAGTTTTTGTACTTATGTTTTGATGAAAAAACCCTTTTTTAGATATTTTTGAACCTTAGTTTTTGAGTGTGCATCCGTAAAAACTCAAGAAATGGCAAAAAATAAAGTTTCGTTTTTAACAAAAATAATGATATTCTTATCGCTGCTATAAGAGCTTGAGTCTTTTCCTATGTGTTATTTTTAAGCTCTTGAAACAGAATTTCGGATGATATGTCACTTGGCAAGGTGTCATTAATATTTTAAATTCATAAAAAGCATTGTTTCCTTTTTCAAAAAATAAATAAATAAATAAACATAAAAATAATTAATAAATGAGATAAATAATAAATAAAACAGTTAATATGGTGTGTACGGGATAAAAAAATATATATAATAGGAGTGCAGAGCCATTTTTATAAAATGCGATAACGAAAGTTTCCGATAGAGTTGAATATTGCAATTATTTCCACCGTGTAAATAAATGATAACAAGAGTAATTGAAAATATGATAAGTATTAATTTAAAATCCATTCATTATACTGCCGAGTATGTGTCTAGATATTCAGCCTATGATTGCAATTTGCCCATAAACAAAATTGATGAAAAATGGGAAAATGCTTTTTATGACCTTGAAACATTAATGACCTACAACCTTGTCAAGTGACATATCATCCGAAATTCTGTTTCAAGAGCTTAAAAATAACACAAAAGGAAAAGACTCAAGCTCTTATAGTAGCGACAAGAAGATAATTATTTTTGTTAAAAACGAAACTTTATTTTTTGCCATTTCTTGAGTTTTTACGGATGCGCACACAAAAACTAAAGTTCAAAAACATCTAAAAAGGTTTTTTTTTTATCAGAACGTAAGTACAATAGCTCCTGTAAATTTTACTAGAACAAATTGACATCAACTTTTGAGGTCTATGTCTTTTTTTCTTTGATTTCACGTTAAATGACGTACACATTTTTGACCTGCAATATCCCTTGAAACTAGTCTGTCTCAAAAATAAAAATAACGTTTTTTAGTTAAGAAAAGTGTGTTCTTTCCAATGATGTAAAGAAAATTGAAATCCAAGCTGACCCTTTTGAGATATTGCCCTTTGATATTGAGACAAAATTGAGAAAAAAGAGATTTAACTGGAATTTCAACTCGCATAATTCAGCAATTATTTGAGCTATCGAGATGCCACTTGCACACCTTTCGGACGAACTATCAGGCTACAAACGAGGAAAGAATTAGCTTCAGAAAGTCATTCTCTCAGCAGATACAAGCTGATACCGTATGATCAAAATTTACCAAAATACGATTTTTTACCAACTTTGGCAGCAAATTGCAAAAAATCTACAGTGTATGGAGCTTTTGTTACACAAGTAGGCTATTCTACCCTAAACAGTGATCAGAATCATCAAATTTGAGCCTGATAATCGTCTTAGGTCGCGAGCAATAAAAGCACAAACTTGACGATTTGGTCATTTTTTTCAAGACACGAAAAAGAGGCATTTTTTCAATAATTTTTATTGGCTAAACCATAAGTCTTATAGAGCTATAATTTGGTATGGTTTCATGCAAGTCTTACATGTATATGTACATTCAAAAAAAATTTCATCAAAATCGGAGGGGGTCGAGTGGGGACGCCT
Source organism: Uloborus plumipes (assembly GCA_038373865.1). Lineage (NCBI taxonomy): Eukaryota > Metazoa > Arthropoda > Arachnida > Araneae > Uloboridae > Uloborus > Uloborus plumipes. Next base: position 43,278 of record JAXGGA010008066.1, read on the forward strand.
CATACACTTGACATGGAATGACCCAAAGGATTGTCAAAAGAACTTTTTTCTTCAAATTATACTGCTGACAAATTACAAATTGGTGAGACTGAAACGAAATTTATAAATACATAAAATAGGTACTTGTTTTCATCGAACATGTGCATTGAAATTTTTAAATATTTGGAAAGACTCATTAGACGATAATTTTCATGATTTTTAATTTAGCCTTTACTTGAACGTAATGCTGCCGGGGTACTGATTAGATATAGCGCGGCATCATACTTTTTTTTTCTCTCTTTGCATTTTAATCATCTTAAGCTTTGATGCATGTTCCGCTCAACGTAGTGCTCAAACACGTCAAATTTCAACATTTCATCACTGTCAGTTCGGAATAAAAAACATTTTTGAAATAAAATCTCAAAAACAAAATCTGCAGATAATGCCCTTTCTTTTCCGCGATAATATAGTACAAGTTTTCCTGAATTAGACTCATAAAAATGATGGTTAATTTATTATTAAAATCCACAAATATCTTCCAATCACACTGCGATTTCGTATTCAGCAAAAAATATTGAAAAAATTAGTTTTTTCAATATTTTTAAATATTTATAAATTTTGGAAATACTTGTAACGATAAGATTTAGGGGGGAAACATAGTTGTGTAGAAATTTTGCTAGCCCGGCAGTTGTCAAAAAAAAAAAAATGTTTTTTTTATACACAGACTAAAGAAATTTAAACCACTCAAGGGGGTCCGGGACACATTTTGAAAAAAAAATTATTTAACAGTTTAGAGTTTTGAAATTTTTTACACTGATTCACCATCTGTTTAACAATCAAAATCATAACATATATGACATTTTTTTTTTTAATTTTCGCTTTAAATCGCATAAACTTAAAATATTTTTCATCAATTTTCATTTTTTTCCATATATGGGAACACAAACGTTTTAGCTTTAATTTGTGTTCGGCAATTTTAAAAAGAATAATTTTTAAAAAAAATTAAAAATATTTAAGTAAAAATTTCGAAACATTCAAAGGTACTTTTTTTTTCAAAAAATCATTTTTTGAACTATTTTTTTTTAATTTGACGAATACAAATTCAAGTAAACTATTTGAAAAAGATGTTCTCTAAATTTCAGAATGTTATCTTTATTAGTTCTTGAGTTATAATAATTTGAACTCAAGAATCCTGAAAAATTGCATCATGGCAAAAATTGCATTTAAAGTTTTAAAGTTAAAATTAATATTGATTAACTGCAGAAATACCTTTTAAAAGCATCCAGTTGAGTTGTATAAAAATAAAATAAAACAAATAAAATATATTTCTCTTAAATTAATGCAAAAAAATATCAAATAACATCCGAAACAACTCGCCGAAGAATGTTTGTTTACATTTTAAGCGAAGTCGTTGACATGGCAAAAGCGGCCAAACGGCTACATTTTCAAAACAACACTCAACGAAAATTATCATATCTTCCGTTCTAATTAAGATAGAAACAAGATTCAAACATTATTTTAAGGAGGAGAAAGCTGAAAATTTTTTGAAATAATAAAAAAAAAATTGCAAAATTTGACAATTTTTGTGTCCCAGACCCCATTAAATTGCAATATTTATTTGATGGGTTTTTTGGCTATTAATTTAATAACTAACTATATTATGAGTATAAAATGAAACATATATGAAATTATAGTCGATAGCATAGCTGCAGTTGCCTGATCCGGCACATTCAATATGAGATAAAAATAAATGACCATATTGCTATCACATCCTGGAAAAATTTTCTTTGTCTTTAGAAGTGATACAGAAACTTTTTCTTGCAATTTAAACAAGTCAAATTTCAATTTTGGGAAATGTAGATTCAAGTAAAACAGTTTTTAACTCAAGCAAAACAGTTTTTAACTCAAGTAAAACAGTTTCTCCTTTAAAAAAGTAAATTTTCATTTTGTTTCTACAGGACAAAGTAAAAAAAAAAAAAAAAAGAAAATCTAATGGAATATTCTCTGTTTAATTATTAGAAATATTTTTAATGAATGGGTTGATGTTAGAATAACTAAATAAATTATTACATAATGAAACAATACACGAGTAAATAATAAATGAGAAGTTAATAAATTATTTAATGAAATAGTGAAAGAATAATAGAGTAAGCGAGTAAATGAATAAAGGAATAAATAAAAGAATAAATAAAGAAGGAATGTAAATGAATTAATAAATAAATGAGTAATTTAATAAATAAATGAATAAGTAAACAAAATGAGTTATTTCAATTTGCCTCATTCACTTTGTTCTGAAGGAATACACTTGACAAATTATACAAAACATTTAAAATGAATATATATATATATATATATATATATATATATATATATATACACAGGGTGTCCACTCCAATCGTGGACCAATAGCTAATTTCTAAACCGTTAGAGATAAGCATATAGTTTATTTAGGAAAAAATCTCCAAATTATGAAAGGAATTTTGGGTCTATTCAATGTTTTTCAAAAAATCAAATTTTGAAAGAGTTACGAAATTTAAATTTTTGTACAGCCCCCCAGTCCTATCAATCATATTTAGTAAAACATTCTTGACACTGTAACGTTTAAAACTAAAAAAAAAATCACTGTTCTACCACAAAAATTGACCGAGTTATGACGTTTTGAAAAATCAAGATTTTGCATTATTTCATGACGTCATCGAGAGATCGCTTTAGGGACCGTATGCGAAATCCTTCAAAATCTTGATTTTTCAAAACTTAATAACTAGGTCAATTTTTGTCGTAGAAGAGTGATTTTTTTTTAGCTTGAAACGTTACAGTGTCACGAATGTTTTACTAAATATGATTGATAGGACTGGGGGGCTGTATAAAAATTTAAATTTCGTAACTCTTTCAAAATTTGATTTTTTGAAAAACATTGAATAGACCCAAAATTCCTTTCATAATTTGGAGATTTTTTCCTAAATAAACTGTATGCGTATCTCTAACGGTTTAGAAATTAGCTATTGGTCCACGATTGGAGTGGACACCCTGTATATATATATATCACTTATTAAATGACACTACCTATCTTTCTACTGCTAACAGTATTAATACTTAGCTACTACTGATGCCTTAATGCCAAATGCAATATCCCAATGAGCTTCATATCTTCCAAAAATTACTCATGCATGAATCCATGTAAAATTTAGGGTAGGTGTGAACTCATTTCTGCAAATTAACTCAAATCCATCCGCTTCAGAGGCTCCCCGACTACGCTCTGTATCTCTCTGGCGCTCCTATACTTTCAAACTACGAACAGTTTTGGAGCCAATTAAGATTTCTCATTATTTCCAGACCTGTGAGCAAAACTTGTTCAAGAGTAACATATTTTGGAGCCAGGATCTCTCGAAATGCAATTCGTTTCACCTAGGGGTGACTAATATGCATATTCTCTGAGTCAGAGTGTCGCTGAATAAAGTGGCGTTGGCAATTTTGTTAATTGATTTAATGCTGTAATTTCTTTTTGATTTTGAATTATTCTCACTACCTCCGTCTCTCGACACTTTTCATGGTCTAACTCGTTAAAATTGTGTTAAGTAACGCACTGTCATTAAAAAAAAGATTTAAACAAAAAAAATGGATCAAAATTTGTCGTTGAAAAGGGCGATTTTATGACTCAAATTCAAAATTCTTGAAATTCTTTCAAAAGTCACAAAATCCAATTATAATTAGTAGGCGTAAGCATTTCGTTCATTGATTTTCCATAGAAAACTTTGTGAATTCCTGAACATTAAAAACCTCCGAATTAAATTTGGCAAAGATTCGACTTAAACTGGACATGTATAAGGACCACACACTCATATAGTGGGAAAAGTCATTTTTGATTTTATTTATCATCATCACCAGCTCTTTCTACGGACGTTTCCTCTAATATCATTAACTTGTTGAATTAGATTTATTTTTGATTTTATGCCTTTCTGTTGTTAATAGTTTCTATTTATTTGAAAACGAAAATATGTTTGGAACCTCCGTAATACTTTTCCTTTAATGGCAATAGTTTTTTTTTTTTTTTGTTCTCTGTGCATTTAAAAATAATTTGAATTTTTCTCCTAACCGTCAGTAATATAATTGTGTGTTTTCCTTCTATAAAAAGGTTTTCAAATTAAAAACTTTTTTTTGTACCAATTCATAAACTTTTCATCCCAATCCATTAGCTTTTCCTGATCTAGTTTGTTTGAAGCAAATCCCCATTGGATCAAAATAATATGCTGTGCCCATTTTCATGTATGGCTTTATGTACATTTTTCCTTTTTTGAATTGAAAAGAAAAAACTGAGCTGAAAATTGTTAAAACAAAAATATAAAAATACATAATAATAATAACATGAAAAAAAATAAATCGCTGAAATGCTATGTATCTTCAAAGATATATTTTTAAAACCCTTCCAATTGAATTAAACGTTTTTCCCTAAAACTGGAAAAGGACTAAAGAGGACTAATGGACTTATCGACCCCCCCCCCCCGTTTCGATTTTTTTCCTTCAATATTTATTGAAATACTCGACGTAGTTTTACTTTTTCCTGCAATTTCTGCAATGCACTAAGCCTTCTTTTTTTTTAGTTTGAGGCTAAACATCGATTTCCTAATAAAACTCCAAACAAATTTAATCTTCAATTACGAAATATATCTGAAGTGCTTAAAGTTTGGTAAAATATTTTCAAGCCCCATTTTGTTATTAGTCATTACTGGGCTCTTTCTCTCGTTTTGATTAAATTTACAAACTTGATCCAAGGCTCTAAATTTATTATCTACAAAGTAAAAACAATCCAAACAAATATATATATGAAATATTCAGAAAAAACTTGATTCCAAAGATGTAAACATATGTCATTCAAAAAGTGAAACAGAAATCATTAGAACACTTAAGATGTGTTTTTTATCCTTCTTCGCTAGGCATTTAGTTTGGTCCAATTCGCTTGCAAAGTATTTCATTTTCTTTCTCAAAAACCGCAAAAACGTTTCCTATTTAATTGTATCAATGATTATCTTACTTTTAAAACAAGTAATGAATTATAACGGATCAGAGAGGTGAAAAATTAAGTTGAGAAGGTTTTGATAAAAGAAGAAAAAGCGAAGCTTTTAGAGTTTAATTTGCTTCAGAGATCACAAAACAAATGAGAAAAAAAACTGGACCGGTGCCAAACTACCAGCTCAGATTTATTATCACATAATTTTGTCATAACATTTTATGCTTAAAATTCCCAAAAGCAAGAAGCTTTAGTTAAGGCATAACAGGTTTTCGTATTCAATTAACACGATTTTAGATTTAAATTTCACTCAAAATTTTATTTTTCAAAATTGAATATCCCTTCCACAAACAGTAGTAGCTCCGAATGCTTGAACTCGTATGAACATTTTCTTTGAATTACAATAATGTCTTATTTTTCAGCTAAAAGGTCTTGATTTTACAATCAAGCTTATTATTCGATACAGATTCACAAAAACCTTTTTTGCTCAACGACAGATGTCTTCACTTTGAAAATTCCAATCGAGTTTCAAAATTTCTCTACCTAAATCTCAACAGTATTATGTAAGTAACATTCTCAGGACAGTCATGTTCCGTTTTCTCCGCAAAACTTTTTTGCATCTTTCTAACCATTTCTGCTCCCAACCAAATAAACATTCCCGTTTGCTACTCTGAGCCAAAACAATTTTCTTAAGAATAAGAATTGCATTCCTGTATCGAGCATCGCTTTTTCTGTCAAAAATGGTTCCTTTTCACCTCTTTCAAAGATGAATTTGCATCTCATACAATTCAAATATGCTTACCACTAGTTTAGCACTTGTGTTTTTTTAAAGGAAAAAGTATGTCGCTGGTTATAAACTCTACATTATTTGGATTACTAATACAGATAAAAGTCGAACAAAATATTGCTTTGTTCAACTTGGGTGCTTAATATTGTGTCCATTTATAAAACAGAAATGCGCTGTTAAGTTGTTTATGTTATTTTTCCAGTCCAAAAAAAAAAGGTCAAAAAGAAATTTAAAAAATAAATAAATATAAAAAATTTAAAAATTGGAATTGGAGTAAGGTTTTGAAATGGGAAAAAATGTGTGTCAGTCGTTCCCCCCTCTCTCATCCTCTTATAAGTTTTAAACGAACAGTTCGATTTGAACATTTTTTTTGTTCGAAAGCTCTCGGCGAACACACCTCATTCCTGTATTTAAATTTTTGATTTGAACAATTTTTGATTAACTTTGAATCATTGAAGCAACATGTCCCAAGCTAATAACATTTGAATAAGCAATGCGATTTGAACCACCTTTTTTATGTTCAAAAGATCTTATCGAGGACACTTCATTCCCGTACTTAAATTTTGGATTTGAACAATTTTTCGATTAACATTGAACCGTTCAAACAACCTGCCCCCCCCCCCCTGTGGTAGTCTTCATTATATTTTAAGATATCAAGTGCGACAGCTTTTAAAAAATGCGTATAGTGGAATAAATGCCGCAATAACCACAGACTCTTGACATATGAATGTTTTTTTTTTATTACCTTTGAATGTTTAATGTAATGCCATAAAGTTTATGCATGACTGACTACCTATTCTATATACATATACCAAGTGTGATAATTATTATTTATATTATCAATGTCAGTAATTAATCATTAACTTATTAAATATACTCAGAAAATATCTTAGCCAAACAGAAAAATTCAATACTTCACCGCTTTTTTCTTTCGTAGCCGTTATCGCCATCAATACCAATGAAAATTTTAATATTCTCATAAATTCTTTCTTTTTCAAATTGCGTTCAACGCCTATGCAAATTAAAAGATTAACATTATCATACACTTTCTTTTCTTTTTTTTTTTTTTTTTATAGCGTTCACGCTCAAAATTTAAATTCCGGTCCCGTAGCACGGGCTATGCTGCCAAAGTAAGAGTATGCTGTTAAGACAATGGCTTAAAGAAAATCTGCATGCATAATATAAATGGGGCGAAATTTTCCATTTCTAGTCCATTCCATTCGGAAGATCCAAGAAGCAAGGAACCAGAAAGTGATAAACTGTACAAAAATGGATATTTTTACAGTATAATACAGCTAATTTTATAGTATCCAACTGTAAAAATTGCTACTTTTACAGTAATAAACAGTAAAATTGCTAGTTTACTGTAATAAACCGTTAATTTGCTACTTACAGTTTATTACTGTATATTTTACAGTTTTAAGATGGAAACTCTGCTGCCAGTATTATACTGTTGTTTCTACAATATAATAAAACTAATTTTGTGATCAAAAAAACAGTAAAACTGTGGTAATAAATTGTAAAATTGTTGCTTTACAGTAAGAAACTGTAAAATTGCTAGTTTTATAGTTTATTACTGTGCATTTTAGTTTTAAACAGGAACTTCTGCTGCTGGTATATTACTGTAAAAACAACACTTATTTTTTTGCAGTGTAGGGTCGGACTAATTTTTATTACTCATTTATTTATTTATTTTGTTTATTTACAGTGAACTCTCACTTATGCGCCGACCCAAGGGACCAACAGAAAAAGGCGCATAAGTGAAAGAAACGTATAAGTGAATAAGCCTATTTAAAGGACTAAAGCGCAACGTAGTTTCTAATGAGATAATGAATAAGAATGTTTCTATATAAAAGAGACATATTACTACGGTTTGGCAGTTACTGTAACGTAACTGCAATGATTAAGATCAAACAAAAGTTGAAGCATACCTAATTACAAACTGTTCTCTTTAAAACGATCCATAATGCGTAGTTTTACCTCTCCGAACTCTAGTTCATGCAGAAAAAATGCCTTCCGTGAGCAATAAAGGCGAAAGTTTAAAGAGGAAAGTGAAAAAAAATGCTTATTTTTTTTTTTTTTTTACCTTTTATGGAAAATTCGGCGCATAAGTGAAATATTTATCTCTAGAGCGACGCATAAACGAATGATGCTATCGTTATTTTGCTATGGAATATACTGGGACCATTGAAAATCGTCGTATAAGTGAAAAAGGCGCATAAATGAGGCGGGGTATAAGTGAGAGTTCACTGTATTTATTTTTCACTTTGCTTCATTTATGGGTCTAGCCATTTAAAATGTATGGCGAAAACAAAGTTGCAATAAAAAAATCATCAAAAAGTTGGTTAACGTGTAGCATTGTGTTTTAATTCCATGCTGAATTAATATTTTTTATAACGACGGCGTAAAAAAATGTGCACAAAAAATATTAAAAAGTTTTCGCTTAGAATATATACTTTAGAAACCTTTCATTGATATATGTAAATAGTTAAATCCTTTTCAGAAAACTTTTTTAGCAAGTACAAATTCTACGTTAGAAATCGATGAAAATAAAGTAATGATTATGCGCTTAATTTTTCGAATTCTGGGAAGTAAATCGGCAGACTCTTAATATAATCTTTTGTGGCATCTTTAACACAAAAAAAAAGACGTAAGTACACCAAAAAAATTCAATAGCACGTTCCACTATAAATCGAAAATCTTGAGCGAACACGATATAATACAGAATTGTATCAGACAAAAGATTGGAAAACATTTTATTTCGATTTCTAAAGCGTGCTAATGGGTACTTAAATTTAAAACTTTTGGGAGAAGAAAAGAATGGGTATTAAACAAATTAGAAAACACATTAAATTATCTGACTAGGAGTAAAAATGCTTTGTGTAAAGAAAAATCGAGAATTTAAAATTATACTGCATTCTAATAATACTTTAGTGCGTACCTTAAAATGTACTTGAGTGTGTTCAATGCAAAATTTCAGCAAACTGTTTACCTTTACCTATTTGAATTAACTTTTCTAACTCTTTTCGTCATTGTTTCAGGCCCTATACATTGAACGAAGTCCAGAGGGAACTTACTGGAGCAAATCATTTAGCTGTAACGAATTCCCGTTACTCTGATATTACGAATGTTGTCTTCAATCCTTTAATTGTTAAAGCGAGCTTTTCGCTGTAACAGACTTCGTTAAAACGGAATTTGACTGTATTAGATGTGAACGAAGCAAAAGCTTACTATTGCTTGACGTATAATTAAATGGCGCTTAAGTTCAACAATGTCAATGCATTGCAAAACAAAAGATCTGGAATATTTTATTGCTGGAACCTGCGTTCTTGATTTTCTTTCAATGTGAATACAGATCTTTAACTACTCAAAGTGTTTCAAAATGGTTTTTAGCAGTAATTATGCATTTTTTAAACCTATTTCCAAAAAGACGGTGGTTCTCTGGTGTAAGTTCTCAAGTGTAAGCATATGTATCTTTATTTTTCTTGTTTGTTATCTCATACAGTCTGATTTAGTGAACCAATTTCAACAATTACTTTTTCAATGGGTGGGGGATGGTCTAACTTAGGTTGCATACCTTTTATTGACCATATTAGTTCTTTAGAAAAAAGTTATGTGTAAAAAAAACAGCAAGTTTCAGGCAATTTGCTTGACAAATGATTAAATGTGAAACTCATTGTAAAAATAAAAATGTGGTTACTATGAAACGGAAACATTAATAGTAGTCATAATGAATCTTTTGTATAAAAGCTTCCCTGAAGCAAAAAAAAAATTAAATTCCTTACCATAACTACTCGTTCTGTGGTATATTTTCCTTAACTAATGTCAATAATAGATAACAGGGCCAGCCACTACCGTCGAAACTCCGGTAGTTTGACGGTAGTGGGCCAACGGGCTAAGTAAATATCCTTTCTTAAAACGGGTAACTTCTATGATTTTGAAACCATAAAGTAGTTTTACATACCGTTAATATATACATGTTTTAATTAAATTCGTATGCAAATAAATCCCGGAAAAGAACAACTAGGTTTTAGTTCTCATCGCTTAAATTTTGGAAGCGTTGATACACATATATGTTTTTAATATGGAACATTTATATGAAACAATAAGACGAAATGAGATGGTAGCAACATTCTATATTTGAAATACATTTACACTGAACATAAAAAATAAAAATATTTAAAAAAAAACAAAATGGAACCGACTTGAAAGTGCAGCATAAAATGCTCTAAAAAGACAAAAGTAATTTAATTCTTCAAGCACCATCGACACTACTTTCAAGTAAAAGTCTTGAACTCGGAGCAAAAACAATAGATAGAATCACACGTAACAACAATTCAATTGTAAATTTACATTTTAATAAATCCCAGTTCTTCAACAGCATTCGCATACATTGTATTGATACCCACAAGTTAAATTAACGATACAAATATTTTGTTCTTAAATTTGAATGGTCTTTAGAAAAAAATGTTGGCAAAATATGGTTAAACATCCTTTAACCTATCATGTCTGCACCAAATTCAAAACGTTTATTTAAAAGTAGTGTTGATGGTGTTCAAAGAATAAAATTATTTGTTACTTTTTAGAGCAATTTCCAGCTGCAATTTGAAGTCGGTTCTATTTTGTTTTTTAAATATATTATTTAATATCAGTTTTTTTCACTTAGTTGATAAAATAATTGATTAAAAGGCATTTAATTTCAGGAATCAAAACTTTCCTATCACCGTAATTTCTAAATTCTTCCTACAACTGAAATGTGGTTCAATATGCCTAAAATGGTAATTTTCTACCTTTTATAAAATTGAAAAAATCTGGTATGGACCCCCACTACTTTCTTTTACGTGTAAATTTCTTAGTAGTTGCCTTAAGTGTTAAAAAAAGTGCTTGGAGTGAGCAAGGTAACAATTCAAATATTTACCCCCCTAACCTGCCACGAAACAATGAAATTGTTTCGTGGCAGGTTCGTGGTGGTTCGTTCGTGGCAGGCATTGTTTCGTTTCTAAATATTGCTGATTTTAATATCATTCAGTGAATTTTTCGCAAAATATCGCCAATAGCGTAAAGTTGAACCCAAATTCAAAAAATAATTTTTTCTCCAAATTTGTAGCCAACTTGGCGATATGTCGCCAAGTTGGCGTCAAACACTTGGCGACCAAAAGCTTGGCAACATATCACCAAGTGGTCGCGCTAATTCATATCACTTGAGTCTGCATTGAAATTAATATTGAATTACCCCAAAAAAGGATAAAACACCCCCTTGGGAACATTCGAATGCAACCACAAGGGGGGGGGGTGCACAACTAGACCATCCTCAGAGCCTACATATCAAGCTAGAAGCTTCTACTGCATATAGTTTTTGAGTTATGCGACACACATCCGCACATACATCCGCACACACGTACATACAGACGTCACGAGAAAACTCGTCGTAATTAACTCGGGGGTGGTTGAAAAGGATTTTTCGGCTTCTCATATGTTGGTAGGTACATATGCGCGTGCTGACAGGTCGAAAAAACTACTGAACATTCATTCGGGGGTGAGCACAATCAAAATTTAGACTCAAATTTGAGTGATTTTTTTTTTTTTCGCGATCACAATACTTCCTTTACTACGTAAAAGGAAGTAAAAAAGAATTGCACCCATTACTTGACGGGATATATTAAGTAATGCATTGTATTAAAGCTTTAAAAATACTGATTTTCTGTGAAAACATTAAGGTTAGATCAGTGAATGAACGTAGAAAAACTTTGGGTGCGAGGATTTGCCCACTCCTCGCTGTCCTTTAGACTGCCGTACTTTTGACATTGCCACGGACCTTCTGTCTACTCTGCGGAAGTCTGATACCAGCTGCGACGTCCTTAGGAGCTTCTCCTACGCAACTATCAACGAGCGTTATCCTGAACCGGAATGGTTGAGGGTCTACACCGATGGTTCTCGTGTGGAACAATGAGTCAACGCTGGTGCAGGAGTCTACTGGGATTTATTTTCTGTTTGTGCCTCTGTAGGCAGCTATGCCTCTGCATACGATGGAGAGGTAGAGGGTTTACGTATCTCCCTATCTCAACTGCAATGCAGAACAGAACAATTCACCAAAGCAGTAATCCTATCCGACTCCAAGGAAGCACTTTTATCTATCAATTCCACTCTCGCATCACAATCTGCTTCCATCAATAAATGTATTTCCATCCTGGAGCACTTAGCCTCAAAAGGCAAAGTTATTGCCCTGCAGTGGATCCCTGGTCACTGCGGCATTTCGGGTAATGAGAAGGCGGATTTTCTCGCAAACAAAGGCACAACTATCATCCAGACATCCCCCAAAGATATGTCCTTCCATTCGGGGAAACTACTAATCAGAGACCTGTTCCAGGACAACCTATCTAATAATTTTCATGAAAGTAACTCATCCAAAACCTGGTTCAAATCCCTCACAAACCTCCCAGACTTTCCTAGATTTAAAGCAATTGCCCTTTTCAGACTCCTGACGGGACCCACGATTGTCTCACGAAACACCTTTACAGATTCAACTTTCGTGACAGTCCAACTTGAACACTCTGCCGTACGGAGAGGGAGATGGACTCAGTTCATCTACTTGACTGCCCTGCACTCGACTCCACAACCCTCCACGGACGATACTGGGAGGCCAGGGCCCTAATGGGCTAAAGACAAGCATTTGTGTCTTTCCCTGTTTTTTTCATTTTGCTATGTGTTTGTGTTTCTATTTTGTGTTCCTCCTTTTGGAGCCTGCCATTGGAAATAAAAAAAAAAAGAAAAAAAAAACGTAGAAACACAATTTCATTTCTAATAATTAAAAACATGGTCCAACAAGCATTTGTCAAATGACAGTAGAAGCATTTTAATCGATGTATGCTAAAGTTTAAAAGGTTAAACTTTTGCTGTTCTGCTCTCGATTTTTGCTGAACTGAGACAAAAAAAAATGTAAACCCACACAGTGATTGAACACCCTACCATTAAGCAAACACAGCATTTTCTTTTTGAAAATGATTGATAGAATTTTACTGTTTCTAATTATTTAAAGGAAAAACTTTTGAAATCGCAATAAAAAATATATAAATTTAAAGAAAAAACTTTTGAAATCGTATTAAAGATATATAAACAAGATGTGTAATTATTAAATGGCGTTAATACCTATGTTTGTTTTATAATACAGGTATGGTTTTTTCATTATAGTAAAGCTCTTGCACGAAAAAAGAAAGAAAATGAAACACATTTAAAAAAAAATAAATTTTAGAAAATTCAGTCTTAATTTTAAACTATTTTTTTGGATTATTATTCGGATTATTGAGTTATTATGAAAACCATTGAACATGAATGAACTTATATGTAAAAAAGACGTGATTGAAGATCCACCGCCTCTAGAAACTACATTTTCAAACACAAAGAATTTTTTTTTTCTGAAAAATGCTATTATCTAAACATAGAACTCGAACTTCGTTTATAAACTCTTCGCTAGTTGAGACAATTTATTATCGTAAATCGATCAAGTATGTGATAATATTTCAAAAAAAGAAAAAAAAGAGACTTTTTTGTCATTCTAGAAAGAATTGTGACCAAATCGCTGTTGGATTGTCTGTACCTTTTTTATGGGTCGAAGTTTAAAATAAAGAGTCAAAACGCATAACGTAAGCTCGATAACACAAGATTATAGGAAATCGAAGATTAGAAAAAAAAAATTGCCAAGTTCTATTTTATAGACGTGCAGCAGACAAATGACTCTTTCGAATGATCCCTTTCCTCCCCTTTTTGGGGAAATTCGATTTTTAAACAACCAGTATTTTACTGTTTTGTATATCTTTGGCACATATGTGAAACTTTTTACGTTGTGGTTGTAAGAGTTGAATACCTGCTTACGGTAATTAAATGCAAAGTGTTTAAAAAACTGAAAACAAAGCCCGAAACAATTTTTTAAAATATGCTTTTACTTTAAAGTCGTTGATTGTTTAAGTGCAAACATTCTGACACTTAAAATGTGTTAACCCTTAACTTTCCACTGTTGCATTTCTGCAACATATGATTTATTTTAATTTAAAAGACTCAATTTTTTTTAATTACCTACAAATCACTTATCTGAGGTAAAAAAAAGATTACTGCAGATAAATACATGCTAATTTCGTCACTAGTTGACAGCACATTTTCCCCAGAAATCCCAATAATTATAAAAACATTTGATGCCTCAAGAACTGTGTCTTTGCTATAAAAAAAATCCATTCTAGTTTATACTTCCTCTTGTTTATTGACGAAATAAATTATCAGGTAAGAAATTTAAACATTTTACGTTCATTTAAAAGTAAATTTAATTTTCTATGGGAAAAAGTTTAAGAAATTTGATTTTACTTTTACATTGTCACAAACAAAAAAATGATTGAAAGTCATTTTAAAACTGCTTATTTAAAAAAAAAAATATTATCCTCTTTATTATTACTTGAAAACTAGCTGATACAATTTTTTCATCAAAATTTAAAATATTGCGAAGTTAAGGGTTAAGTATGAAAGACTATTACATCATCTTTAAGAGTAATGTTATGTAATAAAAATGCGTGAATAATCGTTGCAATTTAATTAACGCCAAATGAAGAAATTAATTTTTTTAACGACGTTTTAATGTGCTCAATTTTTAAAGGAATGCATTGAAATTAACAGGAGTATATATTTTCTTTTACCTTTCATGGAACCTTAGCAATAGAAATAGAACGAAGAAATATAAAGTCATTTAAATAAGAAATTAATTATGTGATTAGTACTTGAAAATGCTTTAAGTGCTATTACATTAAGTTTCCAAACCGTTATCCGGTTCTTCGAAAATGGATGAAAATAATGGACTGAACGAATTACAAATTAGCATTTATGTAAGAATAACTGTTATACGTATGGAGCTGATGGATCTAAATAACTATTAGGTTGGTGCGTATGAAATGTCGGATTCTCTTTACATGCGGACGTTTGTCTCCCTGTTTTCGTTATACTTTTGTCTTTGGCATAACCTCATTCATAGTCGTATTGTCCATTGCCAGAGACTCATTTCAGCAAAATAGGTTTTCTCGAAGGTCTTCCCTTTTGTTATTTCTTTTGAGTTTATTGCCGATATGAATTCTGCCGACACCCAAAACTATTGCGAAACTGAACGAACTGGAATATGAAGTTTTGCAGCATCCACCATATTCACCGGATCTCTCGCCGACCGATTTTCATTTTTTCAAGCATTTAGAGCTGTTTTTAAGAGGCAAACACTATGAAAATGTAGACAGTCTAAAAAACTCGATATCAGAGTTTATTAATTCTAAAGACCAAAATTTTTTTAAGACGGGCATCTACGCTTTAAAATCTCGTTGGGAGAAGTGTATTGAAGCGAATGGAGCATACTTTGATTGAATAAACAGCTTTTGAAGAAAGATATGCAGTTTTATACAATCACTTAAGAATCCGACATTTCATACGCACCAACCTAATATCATGTAATAAAGTATGTGTTTTAAATGACTTTTATATAACCGAATTGTGTGAAATAAAGTTAGGAACCTGAATATGAAAGAACTTGAAGGAAAAGCATCATGAGAGATAAGTTCGTGTATGTGTGCACTTTGTTTCTCAATCATTCAGTAAATACTTCGCACAAATCCCAAAAGAAGATAAAACTTTCAACTCAAATATATTTACATTATTTAATGAACTGTTTTTGTAATTATTTGCATGAAAAAATGACTGATGGCTTTTTGACTACTGTTAATAAATGATTTTGTTTGTTTTTTAGTTTTTACTTTCTCATCTGAAAGACTTTAAGAGGTATTAGGCGATATTTTTTCTATTTTTAAATTTTGTTCTTTTAGACACATGCCTCTATTTTTCCTGATTTGAACGTATCCCTAGCAGCATCATCTCATCGACCGATGATCGGCCATTCATCGAAACCCGATGAAATTCTCATCGGCCG